>JAKLLW010001032.1:0-19692 GCA_022814695.1 Neocatenulostroma microsporum | reverse complement strand
GGACGCCGACTTCGAGCCCGTGGAAGCAGTATCTGTCTCGGTCCTTGTCTCTCATCAACGCAGGGTCCGCGATCCCTCCGACTCTCTCAGCATATCGTGTACTCATCGCTTCTACCCACAGGGTGATACTTGGCCGTCTCAAGCTCCCCGAACATGATTCCGTGCACGAAGGCGAGGCCCCGTAGAGAATGTTCTTTACCATGTTGCCGCAATATCAGTGTCGCAGTACCTAAATCTGGCAAGACAAGACTATCGCCTGTCGCGATTGTTGACGGTCCTAGGCCAAGAAAGCCGCAACTGGTGGTGAATAGCACGGCGCCGCCGGAGACGACGTGGGCGTAAGCGGGCCATATCCAGTTGGGTCTGTACTTTCCGAAAGGCGTATGCAGCTTTGAGACATCACCCTGAATGCTTCTTGACCAGATTCTGAAGCAAGTACTACAAGCAACAGTTGCGCGCTGCAGCTCTTCTTTTGTCACGGGCAAAGAGGCTCCATCATGGCTGTCTTCGGGTGCAACGACATCTGGGATGGCAACCTTACATCGTGATTTTGGAAGCCAGCTGCTACTGCGGCGCAGTTGTTCGTAAGGGTCAAGGCGAGATGGAAGCTCCATCTCAGTCGCGAGGCGGTCAAGATGTTCTGCGTCATACATTCGGTCACCTGCGGAGTACGGCAGTCTTGTTACCGTCTCGACTGTATCGAAGTTCAGTCCATGAAAGGTGAGCTGGAAGGGTCCTTTTCTTCGCAACTCATTATGTGCCCTCTGACGCGGGAGCCAGCCGAGATCTCGGTCTCGCAGAACGTCGTATAGTTCGGCCAAAGGCCCCTTACGCACCACGCCTGACAGCGCATCGTTACGGGCGAAATGTGCCCCGGCCGGGTCCACCACCCATGTGGGGATCTTCAAAGAGGCTGGCTTGTTAAGCCCGACCAAAGCCAATATGTCGAGACAGCGTTTCGCTTTCATTGCGGCGAAGGCGGCGTCGGCGAAACATTCCATACTGTCTTTTCGGTAATCCGCGACGATCGCGCTCCTTTCTGCCCGAGTCAAGAGACCAAGCAAGCTGTAGATCTTGTCCCTCGGGTCGCTGGACTTCATGACGCATGTCAGGAGCAGGCAATCTGCAAGACCAAGGGAGCCAAACCTCGAGAAGGCCATCTTCTTGCTGTAGAAACGTGCGCACGTGTTGTACAGCGATTTGAGGACCTCTTTGTTCCGACACCTGGCGCAGGCCATTATATCTGGGGGAAGCTTGATCATACCCTGGTAGTCCGTTGACCAGCTTCCGATGGCGAATTCGGGCTCGCGGGAGTTGGATAGAACTCTGGCGCAACCCAGGCTCGAGTGTGCTATTGTGGATATGTGTTGTCAATCGCGGATATGAGCAATGCGTGAAGCCGCGGGTGTTCTACGTCGCCGCGAGACGCAGACAAGTCATCGCCATCGCCAAGCCATATAAGCGTACGTTTGGCATATCCGCAGATTGATCTCATCAAGCCTAGCTGAAGTGTGCGTTCCTCGACGTTCGACTGGTCGATGCAAGAGCGTCCACCCACAACGTTCGAACGCCACTCACTCTCCGCAAGCGCCGTAGTGCCACGAACAGATTCGTTGTGACTTGAACCTTGAACCAAGCATCCCCGTCCGTAGAGGCGATTAGTATGGACTTAGTCTCCGCCGGTGAGCCCCACGTATATGATAAAGCCTCATAGCAAGGACAGTTGGCTCCTTGTCGAGCAGTGTACCAGTCCTCCGACAGTGCCTCGTTAGAACACTCGCCGAGGTCAAGCTCAGGGTGGACTTTGCGTGGGAGCTTTGGGTAGGTGACTACTTCCAGCCGGCAGTATACAGCATCGTCGAATTGCCCTGGAAAGAGGCGGAGGATCCTGATCTCGCCGTTGCGTACATCGAGCGGCGAGCAAGCATATATCGTACTCTCCACGGGACTCAAATCCATATTGCGTCGTATCGTTGCGCCTGTCTGCTTATAGATAGATTAGAATGCTTTCACAGCTGCGAACGGAAGAGTCTTTCCAAGTAAGGCTTTGAGATTTGTATGTAGAGCATGGGTCCCACGGTCGCCTGCGCGCTGAGCATCAGATAGCCGTTTCCACGTCTCATTGGACAGCGCTCTACATAGCCCTCATGAAAGGAACGACTCCAATCGGAGAAGATGGCTATGGCAGCCACTCCAAGGCAGGAGCGCTGCAAGGCAGAACCACAGATTTGGGAAGCTAAGAGCGGGCCGAGGCCGCTCCCGGAGATGCCACGTTTTCGGAAGTCACGCAAGCTGTAAACATGACATTTACCCAGCTATGGAAGTCAGGAAGAGCTCTCTGTCTATGTCAAACATGATGGACTAGGCATTACTGCTGAACAACACCCATATCCCTCGTAAACGATGTCTGTCCTCTACAACTCAGCCCTACGGCAAAGCAAAGCCATCCGCGCCGACCTCGAAGCCTTCTCCGCCGGCAATGGCCCGAACGCAGCCCTCCAAGGCCAGCTGACCACCTCCATCTCCTCCTTCTCTCGAACTCTAGACGACTACCAGAAGAACGTCGATGTCGAGCTTCAGCCGGAGAAAGCGGAGAAGGGCAAAGAGCGCATAGCGAACTTCCGCACCGAGCTACTCGAATTCAGAAGCAGATTCGCAGAGCTCAAACACGAGAAGGAGCAATTGAAGAACGCGGGAGATCGGTCAGAGTTGCTAGGCAGAAGACCGCATGCTTCACAAACACCTGAGAACCCGTACGCAGACGCAGCCATCTCAAGCGGAGCAGGCAAGGGGCAGAATGTAAACCCACTGTTCAGGACAAACAACCCCAACTTCCAGCCTGGAGCAGGTGGTCAGAATGCATACAGCTCTTATCAATCACCCTACGGTCTTGGCGCGGATCAGCAGCGCGAGGCTCATGCGTTGAGGGAGAACAACTTCTTTGCTTCCAGCAACCAAACACTAGACGAGTATCTGGAGCGAGGGAGGGATGTGCTTGGGAACTTGGGCGACCAGAGAGAGATGCTCAAAAATACGCAGAGGAAGTTGTATAGTGTGGGTACTACGCTGGGTATTAGTGGTGATACGATACGCATGGTGGAGAGGCGGGCGAAGCAGGATAAGTGGATCTTTTGGGGTGGGGTGGTGGTCTTCATTGGGTTTGTGTATTTGGTGATGAGGTACTTGAGATGAGAAGCGCGCCTGTCACGATATACTTGGTGGAGGAATTGGTCGATTAGCGAGGCGTCTGGCGCATGGCCCGAGATAACTTGTAGGTGTCTTAAACGTGGACTTGGTACGTCCCTATTGGCCTCACAGTGGTTGCTTCCTGGCGTGCTTTGGGTTATTGCAGAGTGGCTTATGGCCAGAAAGTGGGAAAGCACGATCGAAACGCCCGTTTGAATGCGGCAAACTGAACCGACCTCCCGAAGCCTCGAAACATCCTTCCAATCGCGGGATACGAAGACTATCTCGCTTTCTTTGGCCACATGTTCGGGGACGACGCTGTCCTTGTTTCGAGTGCACAGCGTCGTTCGTGGTGCGCTGCTCCAATGTTCTCTGATTAGTCAGGTGAAATGCCTGATTCTTCTGCTCTTCGAACTCGACCAGCTCGGTAGAACGACTGCTACGCTTGGGAAGATCGAAACATGGAAACATCCTTCCAATCGGACAAGATGCATCTGTCTAGGCTTGGCATCTTTCAGACCTGGAACGCTACTGACGAGCACCGCCAACAACATCGTACCGCACCTCACACAGTACACCACACACAACCAACACCCACACTACTACAATATGCCAGACAAGATGCCCCGGCGACAACCAAGGCACCATACCAGCGCCAACCCTTACCCAACCCCACCCAGGCCTGCTACAAGCCCTCGGCGGCGCATCCTACTAAGCAAGATTGATACCAGCACTATTGGCTTCTTCGACATGCCCTCAGAGCTCCGGCTAATGGTATACGAACATGCCCTTGTCCTCCGCGATGGTCGTACAATCAACATCAACAACCGCAATACACCACGCATACTCGCAATAAACATCCTGGTCACGTGCAAGGCAGTCCACAAAGAGGCGACGGAGGTCTTCTACAGCAGCAACGTCTTCCGCGTCGATGTCCTCAGCCTGCTCGCATCCTCGTGGGGCGCGCCGACGGAGCGAGAGTTGAAGTGGACACGAGCGTCGCAGTGGCAAGACTTTTACGAGACGCAGCCGGGGATGAGACAACAGCTTAAAAGGATCAAAGCGGCGAACCTTGGCATGGTGAGGAATCTGGAGATCGCTTTTCATCTGCAGACACCATACTTCCTCAACCTTGGGGAGTTGAAGCAACTTATACCTTTCCCGGTCAAAGCGGACTTCACAGTGGGAGTCAGGTTGATCCCTCGAGCACCGTACTTCAGGCTCAGCTTTAGGGAGGACCGCAGTAATGAAGAAAGGCAAAAGGTTGTTGAGGAGTTTCTGTGGCGGTTTATGCTAGATTGCACGAACGATTTCACCGTGAGGGGGTTGAAGAGCTTGGCTAGGAATGATGTGGCGGAGCTGGCATACTGCGTGCAGGTTATTTGCGATACGCCGGGAAAGGGAGACCGGAGGAGTTCGAGGCTGAAGTAGATGTGTGGCACCTGCGCGTACACGGACTCAAATGTTCGAACACTTCAAGACGGAAGGACATAGTCACGTTGCCAGATAAGAGGACAGAGCACAATGGTCAAGACGCATCGGACCCTGCGTACGAAAAATCTCAAGAAGCTTACTTCACGCTATCCGCCACCTTCAAAAGCTATCCCCAATAACCCTCGCCGGCTTAGCCTCACTGGCATCCTTACCCAACGGCGGCGCCCGCAAATCAGCCTCCTCGACCATCTCGCCAGTGACAGGGTGCGCATAGTGGAAAGGCACTACACGGGTATCGGGCCAAAGCCTCTCATCGTTCTGGAGAAGCTCATCCGGACCTAGCGCGTCGCCGTCTGACACCGTCTTGGCGAAAGGTGGGACGTAGTCTGGTGGCGTGTGCTGCCAGCCTTTGTCGAAGACTCCGTGCCTGGGGATCTGTCAGCACACTTCTTGCGACCTTCGTTGCCTGGCGGAAGGGGAGGGACTTGCCAGAACGGGTAGTATCGAAGTCGGAAGATCTTCCATGCGCCGTCTTCTTTGATGTACTCGTTTTCGTACCTGCCCGTCGTTAGAACACATTTTCAAAGATCCGCGCAACGACACACTCACAACCCGCCTTCCCACCACTGCCGCAAGCCTCGAGGGAGGTTCTCCTCGCCCATGCTCTCGTGCGTGCCGGCGCTCATCAACGTACGGAATCTTCCCTTGGCTCTCGGTGCTTCGGGGTCCGGGAAGAAATCGACGATGTCCTGGGCCTGGAGATGGTCGAGTAGGAAGCCATGGACGGGCCCGTTCCGACCCTTCACGAACGTCGAAGCAAAGCGATCGATATACAGGCGCTTGGCACCAGCTTTGCCTTTAAAGCGGCCATTGAGGAATTGGACGTAAGTGTCTGGGTGGTTGGCGAAGAGATCGACGGTCTGGCTCTGATCAGAGACAGCAGAGATATACTGCGGTCAAGAATGGTGCGCTTACTTGCTTGTAGAGACACTTGTCGATGTAGTAGGCGTATTTGTGGTGTAGCTGCACTGCTATCAGCGCAATGTCTGAATGCCATCGATACCGAAGCATACCTTCCTGACTTCCGCCTCCGCTACAAGAACGTCAGCGATCTGTCAAGCGTCCTCACCAACATCGCAACGCACCTTCCAGCTTCTCGACTTTAGCTTGCAGATCATCAAGGCGTTTGGCGAGATCGCCGCTGTCTCCGTTAGTCACAGCCATCTTCGCAATGTTTCCGATTACACTGGGACGTTCTCCATCTCCACAGACCCTTCCGTAGCTTTATAAAGTAGGCACCCTCGCTCGCTTCCACATGCGCCGGAAGTCACAGGCACACTTCAGCCGAATCCTACAGTATCCTGCAGGCTGCATGCTGCACGTCTGCTACTCCGCAAAGAGCTCCCCACATGTTCCCTGTACCCCATGGGCACACATGCGCTCGTCGGCAAGTGTTTGGACAGTCTGTTTGTTATTATGTGCATTGGTGGCGCTGGCACGAGACATGTGCAGTCGGTCGGTAGATGGTTAGACGGCAGATGTTCGTTTTGCACTGCCGTCGCGGCTGGAACATATGAACACCACCTTCTCGTAACAGTATCTTTGAGGGCATGCTGTTCCACGATATTGACTACTGTAAGAAGGCACAATGGCTCACATACACAGTCTGGCTCCTCAGGTGAAGCAGTACTATACCAGCGGCCGCAAGACTGGCGACGAAGTACACTACCCGGATACTGAAGTCTTCCAAGGGTTCAATGCACCCAGTCGCTTGGAAGGCGATGTCTTCGACCTTGAAGTGGATGGTGTGATACCGCCTGAGATCAACGGGACCTTCTACCGGTAAGTTCGAGGAAAGATATCTCTGATGAGAAGGTAAGCTAAAATACACACAGTATACAGCCCGATCATCGCTTTCCGCCAATGTACGAGGATGATATACACTTCAACGGAGACGGCGCGGTGACTGCTATTCGGATCCAGAACGGTCATGCAGACTTCAGGCAGCGTTTCGTGAAAACTGATCGCTATGAGGCCGAGACAGCTGAGCGGAGGGCATTGTTCGGACGATATCGTAACATTTACACCGATGATGAACTTGTCAAAGGCGTAATTCGAACTGCTTCGAATACCAACGTGGTGTTCTGGCGTGGGATGCTTTTGGCCATGAAGGAAGACGGTCCGCCATTCGCGATGGACCCAGTCACGCTTGAGACGGTCGGCAGGTATGACTTCGAGGGACAGGTCCAGAGCCCAACATTCACAGCTCACCCGAAGTTCGACCCTGTGACTGGCGATATGGTCTGCTTTGGCTATGAAGCTGGTGGTAACGGTAACGATGCGAGTAATGACATCGTGGTGTACACCATCAATGCAGATGGCGTGAAGACCGAAGAGTGCTGGTACAAGTCACCGTTCTGCGGAATGATCCATGATTGCGGTATCACAGAGAACTATCTGGTACTGCCACTGACGCCGCTCAAGGCCTCGCTGGATAGATCGAAGAAAGGAGGCAACCATTGGGCTTGGGATCCGAATGAGGATCAATGGTATGGCGTAGTGCCTCGTCGAGGCGGGAAACCGGAAGATATCAGATGGTTCAGGTCTGACAATGGTATGCTGCTCAAGTCAAACGAACCCGGTACTGCCCTCGCTAACTTCCACCAGCCTTCCACGGCCATACTGCCGGATGCTACGAGAATGAAGATGGCCATGTCGTCTTCGATCTGACAGTGGCGGACGGCAATGTCTTCTTCTTCTTCCCACCCGAAGATGTACCAGCAGGAAGCGTGCTCAAGCGAAACAAGCTGAAGAGCGAGACTTGTCGCTGGATTTTTGATCCAAGATTGCCAAGTGGCACCCGTGTCGAGCCCGCGAAGTGCTGGAACACCAGTGGAGAGTTCTCTCGCATCGACGACCGCTATGTGACGAAGCGATACAAACACTTCTGGCAAGCAAGAATCGACCCCGCTCGAGAGTACGACTTCGCCGCATGTGGATCGCCTGCGGGTGGTCTGTTCAACTGCTTAGGCCATTATACCTGGGATGACCAGACCGAAGACATATACTGGGCTGGTCCGCGAGCGACATTGCAGGAGCCTGCCTTCATTCCCAAGGAAGGCGGCGGTGAAGCGGAGGGCTGGCTCATCGCCCTAGTCAACCATCTGGATGTCTTGAGGAATGACATCGTCATCTTCGATGCGCTGAACCTGAAGGCAGGTCCGGTAGCGACGCTCCATCTGCCGTTCAAGCTCAGACTGGGCCTGCATGGCAACTTTGTAGATTCTCGGGACATTGCTGATTGGGAGGCACGCCGTTCGGAGAATGGTGGTATTGGACCAGTGAAGCCAGCTGAGCATCCACTACCTTGGCAGTCGGCGATGACGATACATCAGCCCCGTAGCGAGCATACTCAGAATGGTGGCCTCAACGGCGTGAGCGGACAAGGGTCCCTGACAGAGATCGTTGGCTGGCCATCGTAGTCATCTCGAAGTCATCAACTTTCCGAGAGGCAGAGGAAGGTCCATAGGTACGGGAGCTTGTAAACAGTCGATGCTGTTAGAAAAGCCGCACTCGTCTCCCGATCCCGTTGAATCCGGTGGCCGATCGCAGTGTCGTAAAAATTGAGATGTCGAATGGACATGAACTCTTTCACCGAACTTTTTGGCGTCACTGGCAGGAATGGGCTGGTGATCTCAATGGCTAGGTGCGGCTGAAAGCTTACGGATTGATCCACTCGGCGAAGCAGATGACATCGTTCTTCGAAAAAGCTTTGATGTTACGCACACTCATGTGGCCCTCCACGAGCGAGAATTGGCTTTCTGCAAACCGGCGACCATGATCTTGCTCTGTCCAGCGGCCTCCGACAACGCCTATCTTGAAGTACGGTGATTTCCGCAGCAACTTCAGTTCAAATAATAAGTCCGCGATCTCAGGAAGATCAGGCACCCTGTCCTCTTCAATACTCGGTTGAGCATTGGAATGATAGGCAAACGTGAGTGACTTCATCAGCCGTAAACGCTTGGGCCCGATGAGCGCAAGGCTTTTCTCTATACGTGGCAGGCTGTGCTTCCTCTTCCAGTCCGTGAACTGTGGCCAAGTGGCTAACATCTCATCGTCACTCTGATCCCAAATGCCGCATGTCCGCCAAGATGCCTTCACCTCCGCCGGGACCATGGCAATCGTGACTCTGATTTGGTCAATACGGAAGCTGTTCTCGCCGTAGAAGATGCCGGCCGCTTCCTTACTGATCGCTCGGCAAGTCCTCAGCAAGTTGAAGGCTATGTCGTCGGCCACTTTTCGGCCGCCTGTAAGTCGAACAGCACCTCCGTTCGATGGCGACATGGCGTAGCTGTAGATGAGGTTGCGTATCTCAGGCGGCATATCGGAGAAACCTAACACATCAGGCTCTATCTTGGCGACCATGAGTGGCCGTCTGCTGCGTGGTGTAGCCGTACTCGTACTGGACCCCGTCGTAATGCGGGCTACATTGCGGCGTGCAGCCCGTTTTTTCTTGGTGATTGCCGGCATGTTGTGAGAGCGAGCAGAAGTCCGGGCCTTGGGGAAAGTGTCGGGGGCGAGATGATTCAAGCTGTGAGCTGTATGTGAGGAGAATCAGGAGAGATCGGTGTCAAACGCGGTAGGTACGCGTCGGCTTCGCTTGCCATTCATCGTGGACTGGACACGACCTTTGGCATCCCAAGCATCTCGTCTCTGTTTCCGCGATCTCACTCACACGGCTGAAGATGTGCTGGCGGCATTGGCGAGGTCAGATTGAGCTTTTGGGAGAGGAGTGATGGGTAGCTGCTGTGGGCATGAGACGATGAACATTTGCGCGAGGTTGAAGGCCCAGGTTGCTGTCAGGCCGGTGTCATAAGGCGTCGGGAACGGAGACTGTTGCAATGTCCCAGCGTCAAGTATCACGAGAGCTGTTACGGGAGTCCCTTCTCGATACTTACTGCGCCGATGCCAAGACGAAGGAAAGCATCATGGGGAGCCTCGACGGTGAGGATGCTGGCTGAGGCCTCCTCGAGCACAGCACTGTCCGTCAAAAGCTACAATCGTGTTCAGAACGGGCATCCCACAGACAATGTGGAAGGGAAACGTACCTCAGAGCCACCCAAGTAAGCCCCAATACCCACAGACGTAACCACATTAGCCGAGTCGACGAAGCTGGTCGGGCTCGTACACGGGAAGCTGTAAGTGCACGGTGGGATGACTGGAGCGCCATTCGCTTGCAATATACAGCTGATCGTGGCTGTGTGAGCTGCTTCGTGTTGAGCGGTCAAGCGGACATTCTCACGGAAGCCGGGAGGGAATCCGGCAGCGGTGTAGTCGGCATCGATGAAATTGACACAGCCTCCTGTGTACAGGGCAAATTCTAGGTGCTCGAGGTAGAGGGCTAGGTCCAGGACGGACTGGTCGTTTGAGGATAGTGCCCGCTTCTCAAGGGGTGCTGCGATGACAACGATCCCGAAGATTTCGAGGTGGAAGAGCATCTTGAGGGCCATCACTGTCATTGTGTGGGGTATATGTGAGTCGGAGATCAATTGGCTGTCAAGTATCAAGCAAAGAGGGCAGTGGAAGATTTTCTGGGCGATTGAGTATCTTGGAGGGAAAGAGCTGTGGTTAAGATCTTACTCCTGAGTCTGTGTACCTTCCTGTGACGGAGCATGACCGTCGTCTCGTATGGCATGACATGGCGTTAATTTCGGTCGTGCCGTGGCACGTACTGTGGTATATACATTTCTCGTCCACCAACGCCGAACAATGCGTATCAAACTCCCGTTACCAATCCATGCCGTTAGGCCCTCTCTCTTGCCCTGTCAGAATCTTCTGCGCCTTCGCCTTCTCACCAAGCCCATCAGGTAGATGACTGGCGTGTATGCCCTTCCGGCCCTTCATACCCGCCAGCTTCTTGTCAAGGCTGTCGAAGGGGCCTTCGGCTTCCGTTTCCTCCTTCTTGATCTTCCACTTCGCTGTGCCAAGTACGCCGTCAAGCTCTTCTACCGGTGGAAGTTTGACGTATACCATACCGTCCTCGCGTGCCTCCACCGGGAAGGTAGCGATGTTCACGCTCTCGTCGTTGCCACATTTGCCGGCATCGTCGCCCTTGAGCTCGAAGTTCCGCTTGTGGTTCGGACAGCTTACCCAAAGCTTGTCGGTCTTCATGTCGTCGCCAATCAAGCCGTCGCTCAGGACGAAGGCACGCTTGTGAGGGCACATCTGCTGGGTAGCATAATACCTGCCTTTCACCTTGAAGATCGCAAGCTGGGTGTCACCTCGCTTTACCGCCAAGCTGGAGCCCGTCGGCGCATCTGTGAATTGCTCTGAGCTCGCAAGAGGCTGCCAGCTAAGGCTACTCCACTCTTTGCCGCGGAAGTCTTCTGTGACGGACTCTTTTGGCCAGTATGCAGGGCGGTGCTGACCTCTGTCCTCGACCTTGTCCATGCCCTCGACTTCCTCCTCGGTGTTGCCGAATTGTGAGAACAGCTTCATGCGTTCAGGTGACTTCAACACTTCGGTCCACTCGCAGAAGAATGACCCAACGAGGTCGACCATCTGTTGCTCCAGTTCCGCACATATGCCCAGCTTGTCCTGCAGGATGACTTCCTGGAGGTACTTGATGCCACCGGGTAGGTTCTCGATCCATCTCGCTGTCCGTTGAAGCTTGTCTGCTGTGCGGATGTAGAAGCTCAGATATCTGTCCAGAATTGGGACAATGTCATCTGGCGGTACGTCTTTCGCCAGTAGTTCCGAGTGCCTCGGCTTTGCGCCACCATTGCCACCGACAAAGATGTTGAAGCCTTTCTCCGTCGCAATGAGACCGAAGTCCTTGTTCTGTGCTTCAGCGCACTCTCTCACACAGCCAGACACACCTCCCTTGATCTTGTGAGGCGAGCGGATACTCTTGTACCGCTCTTCTAACCTCACTGCCATGCCAACGCTGTCGCCGATACCGAAGCGACACCATGTCGTACCGACGCATGATTTGACCGTTCGGAGAGACTTGGCGTAAGCGTGGCCGGACTCCATACCACCATCGATCAGCTCCTGCCAGATCTTCGGAAGGTCATGTTTCTTGGCGCCGAACATGTCTATGCGCTGACCACCGGTGATCTTGCAGTACAGGTCGTACTTCTTCGCCACAGTACCGATGACAATCAGCTTTTCGGCCGTGATCTCGCCACCGGAGACACGAGGAATGACGGAGAAGGTACCGTTACGCTGGATGTTGGCCAAGAAGCGGTCGTTCGTATCTTGCAAGCCTCTTCGGTCTCCGTCGATGATGTGCTTATTGAATAGAGATGCAATGATAGAACCGATAGTTGGCTTGCAGGCCTCGCAGCCCAGCGATTCTGGGTCTTTGCCGCATTGCTTCATGATCTCCTCGAAGCTCTGCAGCTTCTTCACGTATATGATGTTGAAGAGGTCCGCCCGTGAATACTCGAAGTGTGGACATAGATGATTCTTCACTTCCTGGCCCATGGATGCCATGGTCTTGTTGAAGATTGTTTGGACGAGTGGCATGCAGCCTCCACAGCCTGTCCCGGCTTTGGTGCAGGACTTGACGTCTCCGATGGACTTGCATGTCCCGTCCTGGATCGACTTCGCAACATCACCCTTGAGCACGTTGTGGCAGGAGCAGATCTGGGTGTCGTCGTCCAGGTCATCTGGGTTATCGTCTCCACCTTTGGCACCGATGATGAACTCGCTGGGCGGGACTTCGAGCGCCTGCTTCTTCTTGACCATCGGCACTAGCTTGACGTAGTCCTTAGTGTCGCCTATCATCATGCCGCCGAGCAGGTACTTGCCGTCTAGAGAGAAAAGGTACTTCTTGTACACCTGTTGGAAGGGGTCCTTGTAGGTCAAAGCCTTGACGGGTGAAGGTGGCGGTCCATCTGTCAGGCCCTTGACTCTGTCCTTGGCCTCGATGGTGCCTTCCTTCTTGCCGCCGTGGCGCTTGTTAGGCAGCTCTTTGGGCCCGTCACGGTCAGCGAAGAAGTCACCGAAGCTGGCGACTTCAACGCCTAGCAGCTTCAGCTTGGTGCTGAGATCCGGGGACTTGAACTTGCGAGGTGAATGCGCCTTGGCTTGGGTGAGGTTGAAGGCTAGCACGTCCGCCATCTCGATACCCGGAGCAATGAGGCCAAAAGTCTGGCTCTCCCAGCTGGCACACTCGCCGATGGCATAGACATCCGGCGCGGAGGTCAACAGATCGGCATTGATGTTGATCCCGCCTCCTCTGTCGGCACACTTGATGCCCGCCTTCCGCGCTAGCTCATCACGAGCCTTGATACCGATTGCGAAACAGATGCAAGTGCAGTCCATTGACTCTCCGTCTTCAAACGTCACGCCCGAGACACTGTTGCTCTCGTCGACGTTGATCTTGCCCACTCGCTTGCTGAGCAGGACGTCCAGTCCTAATTGGCGGACTTGCTCGACAACCATACTGCCAGCATCTTGGTCCAGTTGGCGGCTCAACACCCACCGATTGCGCTCAATCAGCTTGACTTTGTTGAACTCTTCCAGGTCCATCATTGCTTTTGCGGCTTCAAGCCCAAGTAGGCCACCGCCTACCACAGCACCTACTGTGCCCTTCTTCGTTGCAGAGTATTCAATGAGCTTCTGCAAGTCTTCGATGGTGCGGTATACAAATACACCCTTTGCGTCGTGGCCTGGGGTGTGCCTTGGCAGTACGGCGTCCGAACCAGTCGCGAGCACCAGAATGTCGTACGGCACGGTGTCGCCCTTCGACGTCGCAACGGTCTTCTTCTGGGTATCGATCTCGGTCACCAAGGTGTTTAGGTGGTAGTTCAGCGAGCCCTCGGGCATCGAGGCGTACCAGCTCGCGGGATTGAGGTACAGGTTCTCAACTTCTCTGTGCTGGAAGAAGCTCGTCAAGCCGACTCTGTTGTATGCCAGATGTGCCTCTTCTCCGATGACTATCACATCGTACTCTCTTCTCTTGACGTCAAACTTCATGAGCTTCTCGATGAAGGCCACGCCGACCATGCCCAGACCTACTACGACTACTCGTTTCCGCTGAGAATTCTTGGGTATCTCGCCGTGCTCCTCCATCTTCTCCACCTTCTCTGGGAGCACATTGGCCTCCGCATCGTTCCATTCGCTGTTGCTCATCTTGGTGGCAGGTCGCACTCCTCAGCAGCTGGAGTTTGTTCTGAAGAAGGGAGAGGACGCCGCGAAGGCTATGAGACGGGATGAAATGCAATGCAAGAACAGAAGATGGACAAGAAAAAGAGCATCGACTCACTACGCGGTTGACTATCAGGCCAAGGTCACCCGGCACAGTAGCCAAGCATACCACCAAACCTCTTTACCCAATGCCCTCCGATCCGGAGAAGCAACGTGATGCATGGTGCTACAGCAGCTCCAGGAGAGGTTCCCCGGCAGTGGCCATCAGCTCTTCTCCGGCTGGTCGTTATTGGTGCAGGCCCAACAGAAAAAAGAACAACAGCTTCTCCGAGGATTCGCTGCAGGTGTTTGTCGAGGGCCAAAGAGCGGCAAGCCGAAGGCTGATAACAGATTGCTAGGGTCTCCGGACCGGAACAATGTTTAGGCGGCTACCAATGAAGTGAATTCTCATTACGAGAATGTACCGAGTTCACTCAACCTCACCTCGACCTCAAGCAGACGGAACGAAGGACACCTGCCAACCAACATCGTCCAGCGTCGAACAACGTCGCGGTACAGAAGGCAACGCATAGAAGGCCCGTCAGCACTTCTTCTAGATCTTCGATATGACCTGCATCCATCCTCGGCAGATGGCTGAGTGCGTAAGATCCACCATGCCGCTATACCGCTTTCGACCCACTCAACTGATAAGAAATGAACTTGGTCCAACCACCGCCACCACCGTCTGCTTGCGCCCAGATACCCGTTGAGATCTGTAGAAGGGGTTGCAGGCCTCCCCAGCGCCTCGCACCTCGCACCCCGCAAAAGCAATGATTCTTCCGCGGCCGTTTCGAGAAGGAAGTTGTGCATTTCCTAGCACTCATGCTTTTTGTATCGCGTGCGGCTGTTGGTCAGACGGGCTTCGTATGACGGGAGGGTGCGGTAACAGTTATTGGCGATTCCAGGCTATAGCGGTAGGTCCGGATTGGCATGTTGGGGAATGCATTGGTCTCATTACTACTCCATGCAGAATCTCTACTTCTTCCATACCAACTGTTTGATTCGAACACAAGTAGGCTGTAGCACAGACCTTGTCACTTCTAGCAGCTGCATAGCAACTCCAACATGTCTACAGCTGCGATAGCCCCTACACAAGAAGAGACGAGACAGTTGCGAAGAGTGCCTGCAGACTTACCGCCCACACCACCAGACTCCGACAGCAACAGCGATGATGGCAAGGCTGAAGAAGACGACTCCAAACGACAAGTTGATGTTGACATACCTCTACCACCGCCAACGAATCCACCTACCGAAGTCTTGGACGTAGACAAGAAGACCCCGGACAACTGGCTGCCCCGAGACCCAAGGTTAATACGACTGACCGGCGTGCACCCTTTTAACGTCGAGGCTCCGCTTACAGATCTGTATAACGAAGGTTTCCTGACTAGCCCAGAGCTCTTCTACGTACGAAATCATGGCGCCGTCCCGGAGGTCAAGGACGAAGAGATACCTGACTGGGAGTTCACTGTGGAGGGAATGGTAGAGCACCCACTTAAGTTAACCCTGCGGGACTTGCTGGAGCAGTATGAGCAGAAAACGTACCCTATCACTCTCGTCTGCGCCGGTAACAGGCGGAAAGAGCAGAACGTTGTCCGCAAGACGAAAGGCTTCTCATGGGGCGCGGCAGGTGTCTCCACCGCCCTTTTCACTGGTGTAGTGATGGGTGACATCCTCAAGAAAGCCAAGCCGAAGCGAGGAGCCCGGTATGTGTGTATGGAGGGCGCGGACAAGCTGCCGAATGGCTACTATGGCACTTCCGTCAAGCTCAACTGGGCTGTGGACCCGAACAGAGGCATGATGCTCGCTCATCGGATGAACGGCGAGATGCTGCGGCCTGACCACGGTAAGCCGCTCCGAGCAGTCATCCCTGGACAGATTGGCGGCCGGAGTGTCAAGTGGTTGAAACGCCTTATCATCACCGCCGAGCCGAGCGATAACTGGTATCACATCTACGACAATCGCGTTCTTCCTACCATGGTATCGCCGGAAGAGTCAGCGAACGATCCGAAATGGTGGATGGACGAGCGATATGCCATCTACGATCTCAGCACCAACTCCGCTACTGCGTACCCAGCACACGAGGAGCAACTATGTCTCGTAGGTTCGCAACCGAACTACAGAGTCAAAGGCTACGCTTACGGTGGTGGCGGCCGTCGAGTAACTCGCGTCGAAGTCACCCTCGACAAAGGCAAGACATGGCGGCTGGCGAAGATCGATTACGCCGAAGACCGGTATCGGGAAGCTGGACCAAAGCAACTATGTGGTGGTGAACTGGATATGGAGTGGCGAGAAAGTAGCTTCTGCTGGTGCTTCTGGAATATCGACATTTCCGTCGAGGAGCTGAAGAATGCAAGTGACATCTTCGTGAGAGCGATGGACGAGAGTATGAACGTTCAGCCGCGGGATATGTACTGGAGTGTATTGGGCATGATGAACAACCCTTGGTATCGGGTGACGATCAGCAAAGAGAACGACTTTCTGAGATTTGAGCACCCGACACAGCCTGCTTTGTTACCTGGTGGCTGGATGGAGCGTGTAAAGAAGGCGGGTGGTAATCTTGCGAACGGCTACTGGGGTGAGAAGATTGGTGGTGAGGAGGCACCGGAGCCAGTTACGGAGGCGGCGAAGGAGATCAGTATGACCAAGGAAGGCATTACTGAGAAGATCACGATCGATGCCTTGCGAAAACATGACAAGGAGGACAACCCGTGGTTTGTGGTCAATGGTGAGGTTTACGACGGTACTGCTTTCCTGGAGGGGCATCCTGGCGGAGCCACGAGCATCACGTCTGCGGCTGGACTGGACAGTACTGATGAGTTCATGGCAATCCGTAAGTGCATGTGGTCTGCAGAATACGAGGCGCAGAAGCTAACAGCAAGCAGACAGCGACACCGCAAAAGCAATGATGAAAGACTACCACATCGGTTCCCTAGACGAAGAAGGCCGTGCAGCACTCTCCGGCGAGGAGGTGCAGCCAGACCCTTCAGCGGAGCCGACGCCGACTTTTCTGGACTCCAGAACCTGGAAGAAAGCGGTCTTACACTCCAAGACCATCAACTCCTGGGATACGAAGACCTTCACCTTCAAGCTTGAGCATGATGAGCAAACACTTGGCTTGCCTACTGGCAAGCATCTAATGATACGGATACGAGATCCAGTGACGAGGGAGGCTACCATCCGCAGCTATACGCCACTATCTGAGATCAACAGGCCTGGGTACATGGACGTACTAGTCAAGATATACTACGATACGGCGGAACGGAAAGGCGGCAAGATGAGCCAAGGACTAGATGCGATGCCCATCGGTCACCATGTCGACTTCAAAGGCCCGACCGGCAAGTTCGAGTACCATGGGAAAGGCATATGCTCGATCAACGGCAAAGAGAGGAGGGTCAAGAAATTCCTGATGATCTGCGGTGGGAGTGGTATCACGCCCATCTTCCAAGTCTACCGGGCTGTCATGCAAGACAAAGAAGACTCTACGAAGTGCTGCGTTTTGAACGGTAATCGATTGCTGGAAGACATCCTGTGCAAAGCTGAGCTCGATGCTTTTGCTAAAGACAACGAGGAGAAGTGCAAGCTGTTGTATACATTGACGAAAGCGCCAGAAGACTGGAAGGGTCTGCGTGGCAGGATCGCTGCGCCACTGCTGAAAGAGCACTGCGATCGTGCCGGGTTCTCTGAAGGCGATGCCATGGTGTTGATATGCGGACCGGAGGCGCTGGAGAAGAGCTGTCACCAAGCGTTGCTGGAGATTGGCTGGAAGGATGACGATCTGCTTTTCTTCTGATCTTACATTTCATGTTGTATGAGCATAAGCATAGCGGGAGTGAGGAGCATGATAAGGGGTATCTTTACTTGGCGTTCGGTGGGGGGCTGTCAAAGACGGACACGACTGTAAATGTTGAACAGCACGAGAAGCTCAGCAAGATGTGCGGTGGGGACTTCGCTTGCAATATATATACTTCGTCCTAGAAGACGCAAAAGCTTCGCACTTCCACACTCTCCCTCGGTGCCTCGTGCTCTGTACCAGGATCCACGAAACTCGTGTGAGCAACTCCGTGGCTCCTCTTGTCCTCAACCACTCCATCGACCCGCCCATCGTAGATTCTGAAAATCAGAGCTTGTTCTGGTCTTTGCTCGCGCACGTAGACGAATCCATGCTCCTGCTTACCTTTCGGCGGGCGAACACTCAAGTTTTGGATCTCTCCTACGTTAGGAACGCAGACTCCTGTAACGTGCAACTCTTCATCTGATACCGTCCGCGGATCGCACAGACAGAGCGGATCTTTGTGGACAGTCTTCAACGGCTTCCAAACATTGTAAATACCGAAGGGTCGACCTCGCATACGTTCATTGCCCGGCTTATCAGCAACATAGTGATTGAACTCCTTCATGGCGCTGGCTGGCGTCTCGTCGATGTGCACCCTTCGCACAGGGCCCTTGATGTCTACAGCGCCTGTGCTGTCCTGAGCTAGCCCATCTTCCAGCGTGGTAGAGCGAACGTGCCACTCGTATGAGACTATGTCCTTCGCACCTGTCTCACGCCTCAGAAGCTCAGAGACCTCCGGGTGGTAGACCTGGCGAAGCTCGGCGTCGTCGTTCCAGTCTTGCATCTTGGAGACGAGGTGCCCGACGGTGAAGCCATGGGTCTCGATATTGTAGTCACGCTCAGAGCCCTGGATGTTCTTGATGCGGACAGGTGTCTTGAGGATATTAGGAGACTCATCGCTTCGCCGCTGGACACGGATCTCATGCTCAGAGAGCTCGGCGCTTGTGGGATTCGCTGAGGCTTCATCGGCGTCCTTATAGTAGTTCACATCCGTGTGACTCCATTCCGGGTTGGGGTAGTTCGGGCGGCTTGCACTGTCTGTCGCCGACTGGCCTCCGAGTCTGATGGTGGGGGATGCCTTGGAGGTCAGTGTGGATGTTGTGGTAGCCATACTGCTAGTCGCTGGGCAGGCCACTCGCTAGAGTCAAGACCATGAATTGCGGACTGTCAACGGTGAGCAGGAAGACAGAGCGATGCCCACCTACTTTCGCCGACCTGCTCATGCATGCTGCGATAGGGCAAGGGAGCTATCGTTCCAGACCTCGTCAGGTGGCATTGCAGCAGGCCTTCTGCTGCGCTGTGATCTGCCCCAGCGTGTCGCCTGTCTGATCATGGCGTCGCTCCTTATGCATGCAACTACCCATGCTACTGCTGCCGATTGCCAACATCACATGAGGTCAGGTTGTCAAGAAGTCTAGACTCGAAGAGGTCGGTTCACAGCCACACCAAACGCGGGATGACGCACCAGCGGATCCGTTTCGTCTGGTTTGCGACCAGACAAACACCACCATCGCAACCTGCTGCCAGCTTCTCGCCCGAAAAGGCGTCTGCGATCGCTAAGACAGAGTTCGAGCCCGCCGGTCAAGTTGTGGCTTCTGTCATGGGCCATGGCTTTGCTTGTGATAGCCAAGCAAGACATATATGCATACTGCCTCCCACCCTAGGCTGCAATGTCTCTTCACGTACTTCACTTCCATGTTAGAACGCGGAAGAACCAAATTTCCACAGTCTATAGTCCCGAATTAGACAGAAACCCCAAAGTCAATCAAGATGAAGGTCCTCGACAACTCCATGATCAACGTGGACCTGATGCCTGGTAAATCAGGCGATCAGGTCCAAGGTGACGCCAAAGAGCAAGCTCAAGGAGCAGCCAAAGGAGCTCAAGATAAAACGAAAGGCGCCGCGCAAGGAGCAGCCGACACTGCCCAAGAGAAGACGAAAGGTGCCTCGGAACAAGTCCAAGCCCAAGCACAGAGCGCTTCCGAGACGGCACAAGGGAAAGCCAAGGGCTTGCAAGATTCAGCTGGTGAATATCAAAAGCAGGG
>JAKLLW010001031.1:0-19704 GCA_022814695.1 Neocatenulostroma microsporum | reverse complement strand
AGTGGTTCGCTTGCGGCGCCACGAACCGTTAGCGCATCTGACTCAGAACTGCACGCGACAGCATCGAGTGAACGATCTTTTGCCTTGTCTCTTTCATTGTGTCTTGCCTTGTGACGGGCGACCTCGAGCTGTCGAGTCACATGCTTCACTGACCATAGATCCAACACGGTATATACCTAAACCAATGATCGTCGTTGTAAACAGCAAGTGGTACGCTGTAAATGGAAAGGGCAGGCCCAAATGGCTCGCCACCGAAGGCAAAACAATTGGCTAGGTAAGTGCCAACGCTTCACTCTGTTTGCTTCAGGAGGCAATTGCGCATCTCGGTCCCTTGCAGCAAATAGGTTTATCACATGGTAGACGTCGTGGACATATCATGACCCGCTAGCTCAAGGCAGAAATGGGAGCTGATCTATTGACAGATTAAGTCCTATTGGTACAACACGTTCTGCCTTAATCCTGTACGGCTCAGAGACAGGCAACGCCCAAGATGTAGCCGAAGAAGTTGGCCGAATGGCCGAGCGTCTGCGATTCGACACGATAGTACTGGATATGGATTCCGTCCAACTCCGAGACATTGTCAAGCCAACGGTCGTCATCTTCGCCTTGTCGACTACAGGTCAAGGAGAGATGCCGCAGAATGCTCGTCGCTTCTGGAAGACGTTACTGAGCACTGCGCTCAAGCCTGGCTTACTCCGGAGGGTAAACTTTGCATCGTTCGGCCTGGGTGACTCGAGTTATCCTAGGTTCAATGTGGCGCATCGAATGCTTTGTGGACGACTCGCGCAGCTAGGTGCGCAGTTGTTCTGTGAGAAGAGCGAAGGGAATGAGCAGCACCCTGAAGGCCATAGTGCAGGGTTCCGGACTTGGATCGTTGCGCTAAAAGAGCGATTGATGGAGTCCTTTCCGCTTCCTAATAGCCAGCCACCTATTGCGGACGATGTGTTTCTGGAGCCGAAATGGAAGCTTGCAATTGAAGAACCCCAAAGGATAGATAGGAGTCCCAACGGCGTTGGGGATGCAGATGGCAATGAGACCAATGACCACGCTACTGTTGCGAGTGGAGTTGGATCGAAGACTTCTAGTGTTGAGGCGAAGACAGCCAGTGTTGATGATGTACCGTCGAACACTCCATTACCCATCAAAGACGCATATACTGCCAAGATCTTGAGTAACGGTCGAGTAACATCCGCAGATCACTTCCAGGACGTCCGTCTGCTGGACCTTCAGCTAGATCGACGGTACGAGTATGCGCCTGGTGCTGTCGCAGTGGTCTACCCCAAGAACTTCCCAAAAGACGTACAGGACTTCATCGAGCTCATGACGTGGCAGGAGGTAGCAGACGTACCGTTACAGCTTGTAACCTCCACGCAGAGTATGTCTGGCTCGCCCGCTTCTCCTTCTCCGCTTCGTCATCTGGATCTTTCAAACACTAGGACGACGTTGAGATGGCTGCTTGAGAACGTGCTAGACATCATGTCCATCCCGCGTCGCTCCTTCTTCGCATCGCTAGCGCATTTTGCCGGCACACAAACAGAGGATGAGCAGTATCAGAAGGAACGCCTACTCGAACTCGCCAATCCGGAACTCATCGATGAGCTATGGGACTACACTACTCGACCGAAGAGGACGATCGTGGAAGTCATGATGGACTTCACCACTATCAAGATACCATGGCAATACGCTCTTTCGGCCTTGCCGATGATGAAGGGCAGACAATTCAGTATCGCTAGCGGCGGAAAGCTGAAGCAAGACAACGAAGGCAGGACCAAAGTGGAGTTGCTAATCGCTATCGCTGATCCACCGAGTCCGATCATCAAGTGGCGGAGACGGTATGGAGTATGCACAAGGTACATCACTACGCAAAAAGCTGGACAGCATATCAGCATTGGCTTGCAGCAAGGCTATCTGGATGTGCGGCCTAAAGAGCTGGAAGTTCCCATCGTGATGATCGGCCCTGGGACTGGTGTAGCGCCTATGCGGTCGATGATCTATCAGCGGCTTGCTTGGGCGGAGGAGCTTGGTGTTCGAGAAGCTGAGAAGCGCTTGGAAGGCGACATACTCATCTTTGGATGTCGGAGCGAAGTTGGCGACTACTTCTTCAAGGACGAATGGCAGCGCTTGGTTGCTGATGAAGGCTTGACGGTGCTTACTGCCTTCTCACGAGACAAAGCCATGCCTAAGAAGTATGTGCAAGATCGCATACGTGAAGACGCTGGCAAGGTCTACGAGACGCTTGTCACCCGCAACGGCAAAGTGTACGTCTGCGGATCATCAGGCAATATGCCGAAGGGCGTGCGAGAAGCGCTGCTGGACGTGCTTGTGGAGAAGAGTGGCAGTATGTCAAGAGACGATGCTGAGGCGTACATTGATAGGATGGAGAAGGAAGGGAGATACAAGCAAGAGACTTGGTAACCGTAAAGCACATATTCAGGCTAATTTGCACGGCCCATTCAGGCCACAAAGTGACACGCAGCGCATCGTCCACACACGGGTCCACGCTTCATATCTGTTAGTACTCCCTAGCAATACTCTTAACGCACCTTTGTTGGGGTGCTGTCCAATATGCGCCGCAATTGGCCAAGCGTGAACGATAGAGCATTCGCTAATTTGAGAGACAGGGAGAAATAACATACACTACGACAAGTTCACCTTCCTCTACCGTGGCTTTGCGCGCTGCCATAATAGACTTCCCAGCGGGCAGATGAAACTCAGTAAGGGGACCCATCCCGTATGTACAACATGCTTGACGGCGTTTACCTACGATGGAGGATGGTGTTATCTGATATCCCGAGCTCCAGGCGGCGCACCAGCCCCACCTTCGCCCCTAAGCTCTTCGTCTTCTCTCGGCCTCGCAAGCGGCGCCTCAAGCCCGCCAGGAGGACCACCGTAACCTGGTCCAGATCTTCCCATATCAGGCTGCCGACCTGCCCCAAACCCATTGCCACCAAGCGATCCACGGTCATTCGGCATGCCAAAAGCACCGCCTGCAAGATCCAAGCCCTCGAAATGAGCTCTTCTATGTGGATCCATACCTGGCCCAGTCTCGAAGCCACCACGGTCTCCTGGCGTGCAGCCTAGTGGTGGTATTCTGTCATCAGCCGCTCCTGGTCCCATTCCATGTGGACGAGGGTACATGCCGGGCCGTCTGTCAAAGCCTTGCGGTGGTGATCGTGGGACATATGGACCCCTCGTTTGCATAGGTGGTATTGTATCAGAGGAAGGTGACTTGACTCGCCCGCCACCACCTAGCAGCGGGTCATCTGAATCACGTCTGTTTCTTGGACGGGCACCGAACAGACCTTCATCAATTGTGCGCCCACCAGCTCCTCCACCGAAGGGCCCGCCGCCGCGATCTGGCCTTCGTGGCCCTGTCGGTCCTCTAGGCAAACGCACGCCTGTAGGAGTTGTCAGAAACAGCTTACGGACAGGCAAAGAGCAGGAAGTACTTACTCACCCTGACCAAGACCGCCAAGGAAATCATCATCGTCATCTTCACCCCAGCCTCCTCCTCCTCGCCTTCTTCTCCGCCGACCAAACCCACCTCCACCGCCGAAGTCATCCTCGTCATCGTCGTCGTAACCGCCGGGATCTATGAACCCTCGGTTTCGACGTCGGCCACCACTTCCCCACCGGCGCTTACCCATGCCTCCTCCCATGCCATTTGCTCGTCCACCTCTTTCCTGCATCATTTGCTGCATCTGTGCAGCCATCGGGTCGACACCCATCGCGGCTGCCTGCATAGGCTGCATTCCACCCATACCTCCACAACCACCCATGGGCGATCCTGGCATCCCTGTACCAAAGCTGCCTGCACCCAGCCCAGCGCCAAATCCATTCCCAGGCATTACGCCGGGCTGCATCATAGGGTTCATACCCCCACTCGTACCCATTCCTCGCATACCGCCCGCTTGACCATTCAACAGCTCCTGGAACTGCGGCAACATCTCCCGCATCATGTTGAACATCCTCTGCTTATATTGCTCTTGCTTCCTTTCCTGCTCGGTCCCAAACAAGAGACCATCCCGCTCAGTCATGTTCTTCTGATACTCCTCCGCCATTCGCCGGAACCGATCGTCCATCTGCTCCTGCATGCGCTCAAAGTCCGAAAGCCTTGCATAGCGATGCCTCCTGCCCGAAGATCTCCCTCCGCCGCCAAAATCATCAGGACTCATCATCCAAGGCATCATGCCCGCCATAAACGGCATCCCGCCCATACCACCACCTCCCATACCAGGCATGCCCATTCCACCACCCATCCCACCGTACCCGCCTCCTCCGAAAGGAGAAGGAGTATTCCCACCTCTCCTCCCACGTTCCCGATTACAGTACTCTCCAAAGATCTCACCAAACCGGTCGAAGTCCCTTACCGTCCAGTCCTTCGAGTCTCGCCAGGGCATGGGCCAACCACCACCGGACAGAAACTTGTCCATGTAGTCGAAAAGGTCGTGATACCTGTCATTTCCATCCCCACCGCGCTCGTGGTAGACGTATCTCTTGTTGCGGTGCCCGCCGCCGCACCAACAGTGGTCTGGGTTGCAGGTCTTGAGGGTGTCGGAGGGGTAGTAGACTTCGCTGTATGATTGAGATGGGCGAGACAAGTCTATCCCCATCTTTGACGCAATATAATCTCGAAGACTTGATAGAGACCAGCGATGGGGATGGTCAGAACCGGAGCAGGAGCAGGAGAAACACTGACAACAAGTCGGTGAAGAACAGCAGCAAGATGTCCTCAGCCGCAGCCGTTGCTGAAGAAGCAACCTCCGAGGGCGTACAAAGGACCAAGCAAAAGAGACGGTGAGCAGGAACAAGTGCCAACACGTAGCAAACATTCCTTGGACGACGATCTTCCCGGGAAGATCGCGAAATGCGGTAAGTAAGAGCGGCTAGCAAAACAGTAGGAGTCGAGCAAAGCAATCGTTCTGCTGATGATCGAATCTGGCGGTGATGCTGCAGCTATCCGCGGGGTGTTCGCGTGTTAGCCTTCTCTGTGCGACAGGCACGATCAGGTGGTCTGGTACGACAACGGAAATACGACCCTTCGCTGGCTGGTGCTGACTTGGAAACTTTAGTTTGGTATGCTTTACGAACAGTGCTCGCCATCCGATACCTGTAGAACCTCAGCTGAGGCGTGCGAGAGAGGATTACAGCCTCCCGAGAGCGTATGATACGCACGTAATGGCCTCCACCATGACTTCTTTGCCTGCCTCGATGAGCGACACAGTGTAAGCCAGAGGCACTTCCTGGTACTCATTACCTCGTCGAGGTTAACGTTACTTCTGCTGATAAGGTGGCTCCTAGCGACTCCAGTCTTCTTACCTGGGTTCCAGGCCTTTCGACGGGCTCTTTCATTCGACTTCATCGAGCACCACCCACAGGCTCCATCAGCACCCCTTCTGCTCCATGCTCTCATCCTTGTAGTTCTCAACTCCCTCCACGTCCACCACCTGAGCGAGACCCGGGTTAGACCCCGGTCTGGAGTAAAGAGAGTCGATGTGAACAGGCGCATACCTCCTACAAGGGCGGGTGAAGCAATTGACAGCCGATTCCGCATTCCAAGTCTCCAATCTCGACAAAGCGACAAAAGGCAACGAAAGGCCTATATAGTAGCCTGTAACTATGCGATGCTGTCGAGAAGGCCGGGCTGCATCCCCTCCTAAGTCCTAAGTCATACGAGTCTGATAGGCAGCGCAGTCGCTTGACCAGACCTAGCAAGATTGGAGAGTGTAGGTCGGCCACGAGTTGCTAAACCTTTTCCAGGATCTCCTTCTTCACCTCCCTCATCTCCACCATCATTCCTCCCAAAGTTGCGAGCAGCGCCTTGCTGTTCTCCTTTGCCGCCTTGTCGACTTGCTCGACCTTCAGCTCGATCCTTTTGAGCGTCTCCTTCGTCTGCTGCCTGTCCTGCTCGAGTGTCTCGTACGCCGCCGCGATAGAGCGTGGAAGGTCTTGCATAACATGGGTTTCTGTCTGAGACATGTTGCTGAGATCGTGAATTGTTACGATCTGTGCTCTGGTCCTGCGTTTGGGTGCAGATTTGTTTGGTTGGTCGTTGGACTGGAAGCGTTTCGGTGAAGTTTTGGTGCTTTAGAGTTTGAAGGGGACAGAACGGCTTTTGGAACCCATCTTTGTTTATTGTGGCAGATGGAAGGCGTGAGTCTTGTCTCACCCACCCTGGCTACTGCCTTCCAAAACCACACAAGCCTCAGCTGCGGCGGGCATGGGCAAGCCCCATTGTATTTCTCTTAGCATGTGGTGTACATCTGGTCCGGTCCATTTCCAGTACCATCTCCTGCCAACACTTTCTTTGATCGCTCAACAGACAGGTCCGGCGAGGAGACTGGTCTAAGGCGACTTGCGAGGGACGTCAGTGTATGTCGCCGATAGAAAGTACCTTGCTGCAAGAACCGTAAGAGCCTCACTAGAGGCGGGCTTGAAGAATAATCATGTCATATCGCAATGCGTATAATACACACCCTTCATCATCTACTACTTACTACTCCTCAACTTATGTCATTACCTCCCCCACGCTGACTGGCCCAGCCCACCGCATCCCATCTCACCACTTCAATCATTACATCGTCATCCTCAACCCCCTCTTCCTCCCACTAGGACTCCCCCTCAGCGCCCTCCCCACCCCAGCCTCCCTCTCCTCACTCTCAATTCCTCTAGTCCCACTCCTCTCCCTCTCCAAAACCATCTCAGCTAACCCCTTCTTCCCCTTCCGCTCCTCCCTCTCGTCCCCGGGCTCAATAAACCGATGAATAGTCCTGTGATCCAAAACCCTCTCCTCCGTATCCCCTCTCCCTTCCTTATCAGTCTTAGGCCAATAATACCCATACAACTTTGAGTGCCTCTCGCAACGAGGGCAAGCGATACGGGTCAAGTACGCTTCAGCTTGCACGAAATGGCGATCGCAGTTGCGGCATTCGACCCAGCGGTGGTAGGCGGTGGCTAGGAGGGCGCGGCAGAGGTGGTAGTCGCCTGGTGTTCTTGGAGGTCCTCTCTTCTCGCCTTCTTCGTTCTCGTCGTCATCGTCGGCGGTGGGCAGTTCTTCTTGAATTTCAATGCTTTGCAAAGGCGCCGCAGCAGACTGCTCGGTCGATCTGGCAGCGCCTTTCCGCAAGCTCTTCCGCTGGCTCTGCCTACCGCGTTTCTGAGGGGACACTCCCTCAACCTTTACAGCTGCGTCCTCTTTCTCCTCATCCTCCACCTCAGCAGGCTCCGTATCCACCTCCATGAGCTCTGCTCCAGGAGCCTCAGTAGTAAGCATATTACAAATATTCTCCGCAATATTAAACGCCGAGAACTCCTTTCCTGCTTCCTCACACGCCCGTCTCGTCTCCATAGACGTAGCACTCGACGCCATCGAGCCCGCCTCGCCGCTCGAAGACATGCCGTTACTTGAGGGTGAAGTAGAACCGGTAGACGAGTCAGTGACTTCATTGGGAATGGGGTACTTGCTCTGTCGACCTCTCTTCTTTCTGGCAGGCGCAAAGTCAGGTCCAGGCGAAGCGGGGACACTCCAAACATCATTCGGCGTGCTGATGCCCGAAATGGTGGTGGTGGTAGCGTTCGTGACGTTGCGCAAAGCAGAGAAGCTGCGCTCCTTCTTGATCGAATGCAGCCTACTAGGCTTGCCGATCGATCTGGGCGTAGTCGAAGTGGTCGCTTGCTGCCTGCTGCGTGAGCAGCTGGGTCCTCGCTCCGGGCTTCCCGACATCGCTCTAGCGTAAGAAGGAGCCGCGTATTCGTACATCGGCGTACCGTCCGCACTGCGCGGCACAAATCTACCCTTCGGATCTCTAGGCCATTCAGCGCTTTCGTGCCTCAATCGCGCCTCCTCCTCACTTTCCTCATCCTCTGCTCCTGCTGCAGCTCCCGCGTCGGGCGTCCGATGCATATCCGGCTCCGTCTCCGCAATCTCAGGCGAAGCCACTTCAACCTCAACAGCCTTCCCCTTCTCCTTCTGTGCTTTCTGCTCAGAAGCCCTCTCAAACCTCTTCCCAACACTCTCAAGCATCCGCGCAATCTTCCACAGCACACTCTGATCCTCATCCATCTCCTCCTCTTCTCGGTTCGCTCCAGCAAACAACGGCCCTTGCCTCCTCACCTCCAGCCTCTCAGCCTCCTCCTCTTCATCTCCACCAGCAACCGCAATTACAGCACCAGACCCAGAAGTACTCGGCCTAGCACTCGCACTCCCAAAAGCCCTAGCCATAGCCTCCGCCTTCCGCTTTTTATACGCACTCATCTCCTCACCAGGAGGCAAAGGGTACTTCCTCGGTCGTCCAGGCCCGCGCTTTTGACCTGTGCCTGGTGTCCCACTCTCCGCAGCAGCCTTTCTTTGGAAAAGTCCAGGTGAAGATTCGCCGCGCTTGCGCTTTCTCGAAGCAACAGGAGGAGGAGGGACTCTCTTCTCCCTCCTTGGCTTCACTTCTTCAACCTCATCGTCCGACTCCTCTTCGTCGCTGCTATCTTCTTTCAGAAGAGGACCGCGAGGATCCCAGCCATTACGTTGATGCTCTTCGCAGGTATTGCAAAGGCATTCGCAGTTCTTGATGCCGAAGTAGTCTTCTCCATACGTCACTGTAATCTCATCACCCACCGCGATGTCCTTGCAAGCCACGATATGAATCCCGTGCGGTCCGCTGGTGTTCAACTTGGCATTGCTATCGCAGTCGTGGTTCGCAAAACGCGCTGGTCCCAGGAACAGACTCGGTCTCTTTCTCCGACTCGAGACGACGATGCTGAAATCCGTACGGCTCGAGAGTTCCTTCTCCTCCTTCTCCGTCATCTCAACCTGAATCCCACTCAAATACTTGATCGGCTCGCCCTTCCGTATCGCCTTCCGCGCATAGATAGCAGCCTCGGCCGTCATGACCGTATACCGATTCGTAGTACCGACATCGAAGGGACAGTCCGGGACATAGATATTAATGTACTTCCTCAAGTGCCGCTCGAAGTGCTCTTTCTCGTCTTCTGTGCCGAGGCTGCGGTAGAATTTCTGGATACCGGGTAATAATAGTAGCTCCTTGTGCGCGAGCGCGGGATCTTTCTGGATGATGGCATGGCGTTGCAGGATCTTGCAGACGTCCTCTTCTTGGACGCCGCGGCAGGGGTGGTAGGTGGGTTTTAGTTTGCGGATTGTGGACCAGAAGTAGACCTACAATCATCTTACTGTTAGCATGGCTGCGCTGCGTGTGTGGATGGGAAGAGGGAGACGTACGCGGTCAACCAGCGCATCCGTGATCAAGTCGTCGTAGTTGGCCAATTGCGAGAGGGTCAGCCCTCCCTTCTTCTTGAGCGCCTCCTCCAAGTCCGCAGCGTGTCGTGGCATCTTGACGTCCGTCTCTCTTCAGCCTGCTTTGCGCGCTCTTCTCTCCAGTCCTGTGCTTGGCAGTGCGTTGCGCTCTTTCCAGAATACGAGGCGAGGAATGTCTAAGACAAAGACGCTTTCTGCGGCTGAAGCACCAGAGCAGGCCAGCTGAATGAGTACTTGTTCGTATGCGTATGCGTGCGTACGTGTTGCGCAGTATTATTCTAATACTGTCACAGCCCCATTGCTTCTGCTTGCTCAAATCACGCCGCGTTTGCTTCACGATTCTTTAACATCCTGCAAGTCCAGCAAGTTGCGCGCGAACATAGGGAGATGCAGTCAACAATAGTAGTCCCTCGGTATTGTGGTTGTCCGGAGGAGCGTAAGAATGTGCCTCCAAGGGTGAGAAGACGTGAAGGTTTGTCGCGGTGGTATTGTCGTCATTCCATTGGCTAATCTCACAATAGACGTTGGCTGTACGCTGCCTCGTTAGTTCACACCCCTGTCGAGCCGCAATGCAGGTCCGCGCTGAGTCGTTCTTGGCGCGATCCGGACGCTTGGATACACTCAAACTGGGTGATAGTGGATAGAACGTCAGACATCTTCAATCTTGTATTGTGTGAGTGTTGAAGGCCGGGAAGGCCAAAGAGGAGACAAGATGATACAGCTAAAGGTGCGCATACATCCATCACGACTGCGATTAGATGATGCAGGAGCGCAAACCTCTGCATTGGGAAAGAGCAAGAGTATGAGCTGGATGTATATCTGACAGAATCCGCAGACGATGCTCAATGTCATCGACAACTCCGGCGCCGCCATAGCAGAATGCGTCAAAGTCCTCAAGATGCACCGCGCAGCCAAAGTCGGTACGCTTCCACCACCTACCCTCCCTCTCCCTCTCCCCCATCACTTTGACCCCTTCCCTCTCCCAATTCCACCACTAACACATACCTCTAGGCGACCGCATAATAGTAGTCGTCCAAAAACAACGCAACTTCGGCCCTGAGTCCGGCCCAGGCGGCTCCGTCTCAGTCTCCGCAGCCAACAAAGTCCGCCGCGGCGACATCCGGCACGCGGTCGTCGTGCGCACAGCGAAAAAATACCAGCGGCCTGACGGCAGTGTGGTGAAGTTCGACGATAACGCTTGTGTGCTCATCAACAAGGGAGGGGAGCCGATAGGGAGTCGGCTGAACGGGGTGGTGGGGAAGGAGATTAGGCAGAGGGGGTGGAGTAAGATATTGAGTTTGGCGCCTATGCATTTGTAGGAGGATCAGGGATGAGGTCGGAGGAGCGAGAGGAGAGCGGGAGAAGAAAAGGGCAAGGAAGATGAAGAGGGACCAGGGCGCGGGAGGGAGGAGAGCAACAGGAGCGGTTTGTGGAGTTTCGAGCATAGCGAGGGCGTTGTGAGGGATATGTGGAAGATGTACAAAAGATGCCGGCAAGGCTTGATACGAGTACGACGGAAAGACTCCAATCCATATGTGGATCTCGCGTCCACGAGAGCCCGCCTTGACCATTCTGCTAGATATCCGCTACGCTGTAAGATCGGCAGCACAGCGCTGATAAGCAGGTGCGCAGATTTGGAGGCTTCGCACCATCGAAGTCTTGAGCAACCGTTGGTTGTGTGAATGTGAGTGTTTAATCTCTGTCAAAGCCCAAATAGTGTATGTGAGAAACTCAGGATCAACGTCACTACACGCAGATAAATCTCAAACCAAACAAGCAGGTGCGACACATCGAACCTTCCCGCATGCGCACACCTCTCGAAGCGCCTGCCTGTTTGGAAAGGTTCTCCGCCCGAACAAACTCCCATGTCAGATATGCGCCGCCGCGGCCTAAACGACTACAGACCAGAATTCTCATCGCCTCTCGCGCTTTATGTTACGAACGCATCTGACCTACCCGACAGACCGAGATTGAAGATATACCTTGGCAGCGGAAACGAGATGCATCTAGCGCCCCAGTGGGCAGCGCCCAGCTTCCCGCAAACACAAACTACGATCCAGCACGCGCAGCGCCCGTCGCGCCATCTACGGAAAGCTTCGTTCGCGATGGAGTAGCGGCGCTGACGCTTCTGAGTAGCGGCGGTGGTGATGGCGGGCACGCTGCGCTGGGGTGGAGACCTGCGGAGAATACGTCGGATCCATCAGCAATTGCGCCTCTGTCCACGAGACGAGACGGCGACGGATCTGGAGAAGAAACTGTGGAGGGTACGTCGAGCTTGCCGACAAGCACTCGATCGCGAGAACCACAGCAGGCATCTGTGGCGGACGCTGCGAAGAGTACGTCAAGCCCACCAACCACTGCGCGGACGTCAGAACCGGACGGCTCCATGCACCAGACTGCCGACGATACGCTAGGGCCGTCGGCAGCCGCCCAGTCGTCAGACTCTAGATGCGGCACTGTGGAGGAAGCTGCGGAGCAAGGCGGCAGAATGGAGCGTGCGATGTTTCACTTCAAGGGCAACGCTCCTGCCGCGACAGAAGAGTCCAAAGATCATCAGGCTGGCGTTCCAGAGCGGGTTGATGCTGGTGGTAGAAGCGAAGAGGACAAAGCGAGCGCAGCGCAGCAGGACATTGCGGAGTTGCCAGGCTCCGAGGGCGAAGATGATGCGCAGACCAGGAAAAGGTGCAAAACCAGGTAGGATAGAGTAGATGGCGAAGAAGCGAGGTGGGAGGATGAGAAATGAGCGTGACAGCATCTGCGCTCGGGTTGTTGTTTGGAAGTTGTACGTCTTTGGCTGCTTGCTTGTTATATTGGGATAGCGTGGCGGCGCTGTACGCTCGTACATCTTACGCCATTAATCGTACCTCACCGAGCGCCTTCCAAGCCGGTGCAAGCGAATGCCATACATGATCCATCTACCGTAAGGGTCAAGATACCGTACCATTCTACGAAACACTTACTGGCAGCCACCTGATGTGCATTGTCGACGTATCTGTATACTTTCTCCGGCATCCACAAACAGTATGCCTGCTACTGTATTCACCTTTAGGAGACCGAGGCTGGTTTCTTTGCGTGGGTTGGATGATCCATGTGCTTTCACGCGCACCTAGATCAGCGCCGCAAGTTGATTGTACAGCTGACCGTTTCCTCCTTTACATACATGCCGCCATGCGTGGCCGAAACTTCGAAGAATGTGTAGAGCTCGCTTCCACCCTCAGCCTTACAACCCTCAGCCTTATAATTACAACCCAGAAGTCCACACACCACGAAAAGACGCACATCATGGCGGAGAAGAAACAGCGCGACATCCTGCAGAGGCTCGCAGCAGGCGAACTCACATTCGGCTTCGAGCTTCGGGAGATTGGGGCCTACAACCAAGCGCTTGATGCAGAGCTGCAAAAGCTCGCAGCAGACGACAGTAAGTGTTTATGATCCATTCCAAACTATAGTACATGCCATCAGCACCCGGACACGACCGCTAACCTCTGTCCAAAGAATGCCTGGAAGATATGCTTGCCGACACAGAAGCTCATTCCACTGACCCGTCAAAAGTCACCGCCGAGCTCCGCTGCAAGAAGCAGATTGTGATGACTCTGTCATTGTGGGAGAAGGTTCAGCAAGCGAAGGTAACGGAGGCATTTGGAAATGAGATCGCTCTGCAATATGACTATACCGACCTGGGCACGCTCCGCGGCTCCCTCGACATCTTCGGCTTGTTGGCGTGGTCTAAGGAGGTGTATGACAGGGACGGTGGCGATGTGCTCGATGCTGAAGGAACCGCCGAGCGACTGGCAAGAGCGGCGGAGAAGAAGAGCGGCGGCGGTGCTTCGCTTTCCTTGCGGGCGTGAGGACTGGACGTACCGGGCTTGGGCGATCTGGGCCAAATCCGTTCTTACGGAGGGTTGGAATGCAGCGCTGCTGGTGTATGCAGTCAGTCCAAGGGTCAAGCGCCGAATGATGACTGCGTTGGCAGGCATCTAACCCAGCTCCAGCTGTTACATCTCTAGATCACACTCACACGGATTTCTCCACTATCCCGGACGGCGTCTTTGTAAATGTATCGCGCATTGAAACTCCAGGCTCGCGTTGGTAACGTGGGGTCGCTCGCTCATGTACAGCCAGATGGAAAAGAGTCAGCTCTGCAAGAGTGAATGCACAGCTCTGGTCCCCGCTTCTAAGTTTCACATGTGACGGGTCCGTGCGCATTCAAGTCTATGCCGTATAGATAACGATCTCACCCTCCCGCACATTTTGCAATCCAGCAAGTCAACCACAAGCAACCTGCGCGCATCATGGATCTCTCCAGAACAGACCCTAACGTCGCTGTTGCGCAGGCCGCCTACGCCGCCCGGACTGCCGCATCGATGAAATCCACGCTTGAGGAGATCGATACCAAGAACGAGGTGCTTGCGAGGTATATAGAGGAGTATACAGATTTAGAGGAGCATGCCTACCGAGGATTGAGCGAACTCTTGGCAGCCTTCGAGCTTAGTATTCAAGTTGCTCTCCAAGCAGTCGAAGACGTGGATGAGCAGGCGAAGGTCGATCAGGCACAAAGTTAGTACACCTGACCTCGTCAGAAAGCGCAGAGATTGAGACCCAAGTCCCAATCCTGACACTCGTTCCTAGGGGAGTATGAAGGGATGCAGGCGGAGCTGGCCGCTGACCACCCGCCTAAGGTTGTGGTGGAGGTTCGTCGGCAAGCGCGAATCCTGCTTGATCTCTTGCAAGAAGAGGTCCACATGGGTTCCGCGCTCAAGGCCATGGACAAGGTTGTAGAAGTCTTCGGGCGCAAGATCAACCACTCCATCTACGACTCTGTCGATACCTTGCGTCGCTGCATTGAAGTGGCCGTCTTCTTGCTTGACTCGAAGGAGAAGTACGAGCAGCGCGGTGGCAAGGTGCTCGATCTGGAGGCCACAATGTGCCGTGTGGAAGGGGAGAGGAAACGTATGGCGCCGCGACCGTGGGTGGACCTTCAAGGGATTCGAGATCTCATGGACCGAGAGCTTCACATTTCTGCTGCCAGATCGGCTGACGTGGATACGGCTGCCGCTGATCTCGCTGCTATGGATTTGGCTGCCGCCAAAGGCTTCAAGAATTGTGCTATTACGGCTGCGGAGCCCCACTGCAGTAAGAGCTTCGAGGAGTTGAGGCTGGAGGACTATGTGAGTGGCAGAAAGCTCGGCGATACGTAGTGGATGGGTTCAGGTATGGATGCGCGGCGAAGACCATGTCCTCATGCCTACGGCAGACTTGGGCACTATCGAATCTTGGTCTTCTAGCACCTGGAGGATCCCGTAGTCCACCGGCATGAAGTTGAGGCATATCAGGGGTACTCGCAGTCAATAGCGTTCTTAAGGTGGCCGGAGATTGTAAGGCTGCTGGAGTCGGAGATCAAGAGTACACGGAGAGCTGATTACCATGAGATAGCGATGCTATACATGCGTCGAACCTAGTTATTACTATCGTCAACCACGCCATCTTGCACATGTGATACATTTCCATTCCGTCGTCAACGGTTCTCGCCCTAGATCCTCTAACCGAATCCTTCGAATTGGGGCTCATCGCGTCATTGATTGCCAGGTCGTCAACGGCTGCCATTCTCTCGAGATGATCTGCGTGTCGCCGCTCCGTTGATGCTGCATCTGGGTAGCCTGCTTGACCGCACGGTTCGTTGAATTGGTCGTCCTTATAAGAAGTGAGTTGGCGTGGGTAGCGAGATCTGTGATTCTGTGCGTACAAACCGGCACATAACATCTTAAGTCCGACCTCCTCGCACCACGTTGCTTGCCCACTTCGTCTCGACCCACTTTGAATATCTTGCAATCGTACAGTCCGTTCTTCTAGCGCCATCTCCAACTCCATTTTGGCCTCGCCTACGTCGGCGCCTTCGTCTTCAACTGCACGCCGTGCCATTTCTTGATCTCCTCGCCAAGTACTTTGTTGACCAGTCGATGTTGTTTGATGACCGGAAGACCCTTGAACTGCTCAGATACAATGTCCAGTGCGTACATTGAGCCGCAACCGCCAGATATGTCTTGGACCTGGTGCGACAGGTATTAGCCATTGGAAGCCCGGGTCGGAGACACAAGCACTGCACATACCTCAAGTTTGACAGGCTTAAGCTCCTCCTTTATGGTGTCGAAGATCTTGCGCTCATTCTCGTCGAGGTAATCGGGTGGCTCGACAGGCGAGAAGGCTTCTGTCGCATAGCATCTTTGTGGACTCGGGGCCAATCTTGGTATCCGCCGGGAAGGTAACGCATGCGGAGATGCGACCAGCGGTGAGGAAATGGCATATTGTCGTGGAGTACTCGTCGCTAGGCGTCTGATGGGTAACATGATTGCAAGATACAGTATGTGCTGTCTTGGTGAAGCTCGCAATGTCGAGCTCCTGACATCATGTCGCCTGCGGTCCTTGTCGTCCAATGGCGCAAGGGTTCGTGTCATGTCAGCAGCTGCAGAGCCGCATGCATTGTCTCCGGCTCGTTGGAGACTCACTTCCGAGTGACCGACTTCGGGATCTCTCCACCGAGCCGACGTGGACTTCACTTGCGCTGGTGAGAAAACCCTCAGAACGCTGGGAAGCTTGTTGACAAAACCACGACAATCTGCAATACCATCACTGCAGCGTATTGACTGTTGCGATCCCTCTGGCCTCGCCGCTCGCCTATACTAGTCACAGACTCACAGATGATTTCGCCCGCACTGCGCCCCACCACGGTGCCCCGCCTTGAACTCTGCAGGTCGATTGTGCATATGATAGTTCATCAAGCTGACAGAGATATTATGGAGTACGTACCGTTTCGATCTTCACGCTCCCAGCGCTGGTCCTGTCAATCGCGGCGCCCTGCATATCAAGGCGAGAACCTTTTCCTGCGCAAGGTTCCTCCAACGGACCCTGATCACCGCTCCTCTTCACATGTCGTGCCTGGCCGCTCCCAATGTGGAAGGTGATCAACGCGTTTCACATGCTCGCGCGGCACCCTGCAGCTTGCCCTCGAGACTCACAACCTCGTCCGGACTAGGGGCTGCTTACCGCATGCTTTGGCATCGTTCAGGATACTGCTGTCTGGGGCCATAACCCCAGCCAAGACGCCACAAAGTCGCTTGCATGCTGTGAGCAAGGCGTATATCCAACCAACACGATTCAACAAGCGCCACATATGGAGACATACATGATGCACTCCACAGCTGTGTATCGACTCCACAATAGTAGATGCTGCGGAGATACTTGGTCTGGACTTGACAAACGCAGAGATATCTTCCAGTGTCTCGAGTCAGATTGCTTGACTATCGACGCCACGGTCGATTGAGTCAATGGTGTGTCGACGGTAGGATGCTGTTTGACATCCCATCATCTCAACCAAACCGCCTTATGCAGGATATGACTGCTGCTCGTCGTACGCAATCCGGGGTGCATTACCGTCGACAGACTATGACCGGAGCTGGGCATACTCGCCGTCAACGTTGCTCGTATATCGACACCGTTCTGTCGCCTGTCATCAGTACAACGTCTTGCAGGCGCGTGTAGTACATCAGAATTTGTACGCGTATGTGGAGTTACCGCAAACCCTCCGCTCAACCTTGTATTCGGTCCGTTGTGTGGATCTGCTCGTGGAATTAGCACACTGGAGATGCGTGGAGAAGCATGGATCAGTAATGGTGGAGGATACTGATGAGCATCGGTCTTTTGCGAAGGCTGCGGACCGGTACGTACTCGAGTAGGCCCGGGTAGAGTAGGAGGTAGGGTGGTAGGGTGAGAACAAGCGGCCAGATACGGCTTGAAACTCCGCGTCAAACAGCGCGCACCACAGAACGAATGACAGCAACAGGCGCCGACAGCACTCGTACGACGGCTAAACGGCAGCAGCACAAGACAGCCGTACGGCGACGTTCTAGGCGCTCGAGCAGCCGGGAGATCATGCGGAGTGCATGAAGTTGTGTAACATACAGTATCACTGTTCGTGATATGAGTCTCGAGACGCTGTATGTCCCGTCACCGAGATATTCATCAGCTTCCTCGTTTCGTCCGCATTGCTCCGCACACGTGTGCTAGGCGTATGCCGTTGGGACGCGGAGTCGACAAGGTAGTGGCACTGTCCATCTTGGGGTTGCACTGCCATCTGGAAACTGGAGTCCCCAGACCCACTGGTACTGGTATACAATCGATACGCAGAGCTCTGGATAGTGGCGTGGAGATGTGGGTTTGGTACATGTGGTACGGAGATAGCGTAGGGATGGGGAGAAAGTCTTATGTAGAATTTGCGGGTCTGCTTTCCTCCATAAACGTAAGAAGTGGTCTAGACACTTTGTGTGAGAAGAAACCGTTACGTCGAGTACTTCAGAGGTACATCGGCGTGCCTTTCGGTGGTACTGATAACGAAGCACCGACCAACGGCATTCGTACCGACCTGTGGCTGTGCATGTCAGCACAACAAAGCAGGGCAAAAGATACGCTGGTTGAGTATCAGACGTAGTGAAGTTGGTGCACACTTATCGTAGTGCAAAGCAAGGAACCGTGATACATATGTAAGCAAGAGCAAGCTTACGCGCCCACGGTACGGTAGGAGATTGAGATAGTAGGCGACGCAAAACTGAAGCCATGACGTCCTTGTTGGTGTTTATCACGATCCGATGTCGCTCTGCTCGTCTGGCTCTTTGGTGAAAGGGAGTCCAACGCTCGTCCGACAGCGTCGATGTTTTCACGCGAGGCATGAAGACAACGCCCGGCACTCACGGTTGGCGTCGACAGGAAGCGTGAGCTGTCCTGAAGATCCTCCTCCTGAGCTCGGCACTGGCACACCCTTTCCAATACTGGCACTCTGCTGTGCCTCTAACTTCCCCCTCGTTTGAGGCGTAGGCGTAGGCGTCGTCGTCCATTTGCGGGGTAGGTGGTGTCTAGGTTAGCGGTGAGCACAGCGATTACGCGCACATCCCAGCTATAGAGCTGATGTATAGCTGGATCGCCTCGTCCAATTGGATAGCTGCGAGATAGACTGTTATATGTACACGTGCGTGGCTGCGCGTTCCTGCGCCGTGTCGAAGTAGCAGCAAGCAGTAGTGCAGGGTACACTGAACGTCCAAACGCTTGCGAGGAAAGCAGTTTCATCCGCGGAGAGTTTCAAGCAAGCCTGTGGACAGCTGTAGACGCACGACGTGGCAGGAAGCTGTCGGCATCTTTCGAGAAAGGCGTCGCTTGCTGCGCGAGGAAGAAACGCCAGCACGTTGATGCATCCCAGGGCAAGCCGGTCCGTTCGGCTGTCGCCGGACCAAGATCCTACACTTACACAGATCGGCCAGTCGGCATCTCACTACAAGCCGCCTGCCTTGCCATGCGGCCAACAAGGCCAGCAACGCCAACAAGAGTCCGGCGTGCCAAAATGTCGGCAACTGGTTCAGATCGACGATGGTATGGAGTACGGCGCACGAACGAGTCAGTAGTACAGACCAGCTTCGGTGTCAGCTTCGTGCAGCTTGTGTTACCCAGTAGGAAGGCACCGGAGCGCACTGCGTGGGCGGAGTGGAGTGAGGTGGGATGAGCTGCAGTGGTAGTGCTGCCAGATGGGAAATCAGCCCATCGGCATACAAGGCAGGTTGTGCAACAGCTGGCCTTGGCCGTGTTGTCGCGAAGATGCGGTGCGAGCAAGGCGCTGTAAATCTCCGCAAGAACGCCGCGCAGACTTCGAACCATGGTACGACTCCATGCGGAGACACACGGTCGGTGCGCTCAACTCCTTTGCATACCGCATCCACTCGTATCCTCCGGGCATACGAAACGGTGAAGAGATTTCGTGCATATGGAGGTTGGCCGCGCGGATGTCGTGACCAATCAACCACTGCATGTCAGCGCGCGGCTTCCACCCAAAGCAGCACTCCTATCCATGTCGCACTGTTGATGGCATTGACGACCTGCCGTCGCCGGAGAAAGCGCATATGCTGTATCGCGGTCGCTGTCAGATTCTAGAACTGCCAATTCAGATATATGTCGGTCAGCAAGCCAGAACACGCAGAGTTTGTAGCACAAAGTAAGAGCGATATCTTGAGAAGGTGGTTTGTCAGAGGCGTTGCTACGTTTAGCTGGAGAAAGCTTGGTTCTGCTAGTCAGTCTCAGTAGTCCCAGTGGCGCCACTCGTTCCTTTGGCACGCTTTCCCCAGTGCGGCTGACTCCACGAAAGCAGTGATGATGTTTTCCTGACGAGCGCGGAAACCGGGTATCATCACGATCGAAAGAATTGGGTGTTGCAGGATGGATGATCCAAACGAGGTTTCATCTTCACCGTCGCTTCCATCGAAAAGCGCAGACGAGCAGTCAACCTCGCGGCGTCCAGAGTCCGGACATTGTTTGGTGGGGATGAGGATTCATATAATGCAGATCTGGTGGGATGTGTGGCTTGTCGCGTTCGTTATCATGTACCTTTGTACCTTTGTAGCCTC
>JAKLLW010001030.1:0-19715 GCA_022814695.1 Neocatenulostroma microsporum | reverse complement strand
GTACACAGGCGATGACGGCGTTGTCCACCTGGACCAGCACCAGAAGGCGGCCGGCGTCACCAACACCGAGGAGCGTTCCATGGACTGGACCTGGCACGAGGCCAACAATAGAGTCTGGGGCCTCTGCCGATCGAAGACCAGGTACGTTGACACTCATGCACCCTCTTCAGCATTCCTGGCAATGACTGACTCGTATCACAGGATGTCGAACGTCAGTGACATCTCCGAAGACTTCCTCAAGCAGGGCTGGACGGAAGACGGCATGGTCGTCGAGACCATTAGCGAGAGTCAGAAGAACGGCTGGACCGCGACGCAGGCCTGGGGCTTCGCCAACATCAACGGCCAGCGCAAGCAGGTCCGCAAGATTGTCTGCACGAAGGGCACGCAGATCGAGAGCATCACCACCGTCTACGACTGGGTGGCTTGATCGTCTGGCTACTGATTGACGATGGTCAGTGTCTTCACCAACCGTTCGCCCATTGCCATTGCATATGCTGACAGCTTCACAGTGTCCAACAACGACAACTCGACTTGCATGACCTCCACCCCGACCTTAGCTTCTCGGCACCACCTCACATCCTCGACGTCACGGCACCTTTGACATCATCGGCATGGTCTTTGACACGGGACTATTCGGTATGGTTGCATGGCGTCTCGGTAATGTGGTTGGACTCAGCACACACCTACGACAGACATGACCCTACTCATCAGCATGACAGATACTCGGCGTGGTGCAGGACGTGGATGGAGAGTTTCTTTTGTATGACTACCTGTGTATACAGCATCAAGCAAGCTTTGACAACCTCACCGCCGTGTCTCATCTACCTCATTGTGGCTGTTTGCAACCTGTTCTGCCCTTTGACAACGTCGCTGCCGCCCTGGCTCTGTTACCACCGCCTTCGCTCTACTACCATTGCCGTCGCTGCCTAAGTCTGATGCTGGCACAGCGATCCTTCCCTCATCATCTTCGCTTGCCAAGCTGATTGCGCCCGCCCTACCTCACTTGCTGCGCAGAACAACACCCAGATTCTGATGGGCAGGGAGCTTGCTGCTTGTGATACCCATCTCCCGAACGAAGTCGCCCCACTGCCCTGGCAGCTTCTCCGGGCGCTCAGTCTTGAGAAACCTGAACTTCTTCGTCTCCCACGTGCCATGTTCCTTCCTCTCCGCATACACTGCACTTCCGTGTAACATAAGAGAGTAGCGGCGTAGGCTCGGAAGCCTCGATATGACATGGTCGAAACCTTCGAAAAGAGAGCCAGTTGTTCGTATGTGCTGGTCTCTCTTGGGACACTTACACAACAGCCTGCTGCCATGCATGCAAGACGCCCAGTCGATGATGAGATCGGTAGTCTGCACACAACCCTCCAGGGCTCGTATGAAAGCCTGGAAGCCGGTGCTAGACGCCATTGCTGGCTGGAAGAAGTCGTAGGCGCCCGCCACGCAAGGGAAAGAAGCCTGTCCGGCTAAGCCAACACTGATGAATAGACGCTGTGGTGACCCGCGGAAACATTCTTCGACCACTGCTGTCTGCAGACGAGGGATCTGCCACTCGTTGAGCAACAGTCAAAAGTGGATGTGATGTGGTGTCTCGCTGCGTCGTAGTGCGTCCATGAACTCTGCACATATCTGGCGGCATACTAGCATGAGAGCTGGTCTGCCTTCGACCTTAGTGACCGTGGTGGGCGGATTCGGCTGTTGTACTGTCTGCACCAGGAACGGTTTGTCTGGACCGTTACTGGATCCCTGCGCTCTGCATGCGATGATGTAGTTGTATATCTGATCTCGGATCTCGTGAGGCAGATCAAGGAAAGTGTGGGTTTTACTTGACTTGACGGCCTCGACTTCTCCAATTGACACTGTTGGCCGTTGTGCAGAACTGGGTGGGCACGGCACTTGGTGCGCAGTGGTGTCTGGTGGATCATGTCGCTTGCGCTCGAACGTCAGCCTGCTCCACGCTGGATTGGTCGTCTTGAGCTTATCTCCGGCTCTTTCGTCCTCCACCGTGCCTCCAGGATCCGCCTTGTCAGATGCAGATTCAGTAGCCAAGCCCGGGATGGTTGGCCTTTTGAATTCGCTCGTTTCACTCTTCGGCTTCTGCTGCATCGTTTGCTGCGTCTTCTGCTGCGGCCTCGAAGATGTTGGCTCAGTGTGCTCTGAGTTCGCAACTGATGTCTTCGTTTCGCTCGTCTTCTGCTGCGGCTTCGACCCTGCTGGCGTTTTGCGCTCTTGAGTCGCAACTGATGTCTTCGTTCCGCTCGGCTTCTTTTGCATGACCAGCGTCCATTCTGTCGTCTTCGTCAGAACCTCAGACTGTCGCTCCGGTGCAGGCCTCAGCGACGTAGCAGTGAAGATTTCCTGTGAGCCCAAGACATCCTGTGCGCTCGGTGTCAGAGCCCTGTTGGTAGCCTTTGTCCGCTTTCGGCTCTCGCGCTTGCGTTGTGTCTTCGTCGGTGGTCCGGCATCCTGCTCGTGATGTTCTTGGCAATCCACAAACTTTTCGTCGGGCACTCGAGAGGTGGTGATGGCGAATAGTCTTGACCACCAGTGTTGCAAGAAGGCCAGTATAAGAGTGATCCAATAGCTCGCCATGGCTTCGCTCCTGAGTGGATGGTTTACTGTGATGTGTTGTATAGATCTGGGATGTAAGTCTACTAGTGTTGGGGCTATAATCCGTTTGAACGATATTAGTCGGTGTGACTACGAAAATAGAGTTGGAATCAAGACGAAGTGAATGATCTTCGTTGCACGTGCTGATGCATTATCTGATATTCACTGACTGAATGATCTTTTCTATGCAGCGCCGAGGACAATTTGTGCTGTAGAGGCCACGTCAGCCCCAGATGGTTCTTCTTCGGTCTCGTAACCCCACGAAGAGCATACCGCAGGTCTGAACCGCGGTACCGGTCGACACAAACGAAACACCATCTACCGTGCCAACTGCGCAGGCTTTGCTGATCTTCAGTAGTCCCTGACCTTGTGCACCGAACTATGCAGAGCACCCCACAGGCCTGCCCATCTGCTCGGCGGACCCTCTACCGCACTGAAATGCCCGTACCAGAACTCCACATCTGCATCTCGCTGCCATTCTCCCCTCTCGTCACGCCTCACGTACCTCCCTGTCGCATTCACCCGTACAGCATAGCGACGTACGTTTGGCATGCTCTCCAGGATGTCGACAAGGTAGTTCAGCAACACCCTGCGGCCCTCGGGCGTCGTTTGTGGCAATGTCCAACGGCCGGACTCGTCCCATTGAATAACGACTTCGGTCATGTGCGCACAGTTTTGTATTGCATCACATGTCTTGAGGAAGGTCGGGTCCGCTACCATCATGGTATCGTAGTCCACGTCTGGAATCTGTCGTTTGTCGACCCAGAGGCCACAGTAGATGTCTAGCAAAAGGCGAAGTGCCGAGGTTGGGAGGAAATCGAGCTGAGCGCATGATGCCATGAGTGGATCCTGCAGCGCGTTCACATCGAATGCGAGTTTGAGGTGATGAGGCCATTTGCGAGCGAGGACTTGGCGAGTTTCATAGCTGATTTGGCGATTGGTGAAGAGCATGGCGTAGGTACCGAGCTTTTAGTGTAGTTCTGGCTTGAAGAAGTCGGATTGGCGATGCATGCGTACGACAAAGCGTGTGGACTTGATCGCATGAGTCTGACAGTAGTCCTCGATCATCAGCTCATAGATCTGCTCTCTGATCTCCCAAGGCGCAGTCAGAAGTGGGATGTGCTCCGGCGTCCATCCGACTTGTAGGCTGCTGAAGAGATTGGTGGACGCTTTCACTGTTGCCCTCTGCCTGCCTGGCGCTATGGCAGCCCTCGGCTTGGGGAAAGCTGACTGCTTCCTGGCCATTGTGAGATTCGTGAGCGTGTTGTACTTATGTGCTGATGCAGAGACCGGCGTAAGTACGTGAAGAGGGAGCTGTTCAGTAAGTTCTTATACCAGAGCGGGTGGACTTGAACATGAGGCTGAAGCCGAAGTAGGAGGTATTTGCGTTACTTAGCGACATCATTCGGCATTCACACCCAGGCGTGTTTGCAAAATTGCGTGAACAAAAATGCTTGTGATAGAGCTGCATTCACTGTGGTGCTAATCGGCCTCGGGCTGACGAAAGGGTGTCCCCAGGTGGTCTTTACAAGCACATGCAGCATGGACGCAGTGTCCAATGCACGGCAGACTCGTCAACATCCCGAGTATCGTTCCGGTCGCAGGAGTCATTTGAGAAGACATGGAGCGTCGGGCCCTGATGAAGGAGAGAAAAGTTGAGGAGACTCGAAAGAGGAAAGCACGATCCCCACGGATCTAGCCGAAGACCCTGCATGCGATCTAGATTACGCGAAGCGCGTTCGAGTCGCGATTCTCCTTCTCGGCCAACACTTGCACCCTGCAATCCACTTCAGACAGGCGCATCAGGCAGATCAACGCAATAATGGGAGCCCTCAACCTTGCCGAATGGCAAAAGCTACCCGTCGGCCTCTCGGAGCTCTGCATCAATACCACCCTCCGCTGCGGTCAGTCCTTCAGATGGCGGAAGAACGACGCTGGAGTCTGGTCGATGGCTCTCCATAACCGCATACTCTCCCTCCATCAGGATCCGGAGTACCTGTACTATCGCTCTATACCGCCATCCACGCTACAAACGCCGCCTACACCGCCGAGCTCATACCCACCCTCAGTCGCCCAAGACACCGCAGACGACGACACGCTCGAGCTGATCAAGCACTACCTCAACCTCACCCCGAACCTGACAGAGCTGTATCAGCAATGGTCAGCTTCAGACGCCAACTTCGCAAAGAAGGCGCCGAAGTTCACCGGTGTACGGATCTTGAAGCAAGACGCATGGGAAGCATTAGTAGGCTTCATATGCAGTAGCAACAACAACATCGTTCGCATAAGCCAGATGATACATAAGTTGTGCGTCAACTACGGCCCACTACTCGGCGAATTCGAAGGCGAGACATACCACGACTTCCCTCCGCCTCAAGCATTGGCGGTCGATGGCGTGGAAGCGAAGCTCCGCTCCCTAGGCTTCGGATACAGAGCGAAGTACCTCTACCAGACCGCATGTATGGTCACCTCAAAGCCTCCAGGCTGGCTAGCGTCCCTGCGCAATCCAGAGTCTCCAGTTCTGGGCGCAAAGTCACACCCAGGCGGCGAGTGGTCGCCTCAGGGTCGAGCAGGCTATCGCGACGCCCACACCGCCCTCCTCGAACTTCAAGGCGTTGGTCCGAAAGTCGCCGATTGCGTCTGCCTGATGGGTCTCGGCTGGGGCGAAGCAGTACCGGTAGATACGCATGTCTGGCAGATTGCGCAACGGGACTACAAGTTCGGCAAAGGCAAGCATTCGAGTTTGACGAAGCAGACGTACGATGCTGTCGGAGATAAGTTCCGGTCACTTTGGGGTAAAGAGGCAGGCTGGGCGCATAGTGTGCTTTTTACTGCTGATCTGAAAGCTTTCAGTGAGAGACTGGTTGCGAAGAAGGAGGAGAAGGTTGAGGAGATTGTGGTGAAGAAGGAAGAAGGTGGCGACGAGGTGGATGTGGATGTGAGCAAGGTGGAGAAGGTCGTGGAAAAGGGCATCAAGCGTGAGCACGAGGAAGGCGAGAGTAAGGTGCTCGAGGTGGAGGAGAAGGTTGTGAGGAAGACGAAGAGGAGGAGGAAGGCTTGAGCTCCCAAAGGCCTTTGACAATAATCGTTGCCACTGTTATATCTCACAATCGCACTCAGCGGTCTACACAACTGCTGCAATTTCGAGAGCTTCTTCGAAGAACCTACCAAACTCTCGTCAGAGTCTCACTTCTCCGTAAGGACTTTGCATCCTCGTCCAACAATGCGTCATGATCTTCACCAGAGCCAGGGAGCAGAGAACGATATACGAGCAACTCATCCTGCCATTCTACGATCCAAGAAGCAACAACTACGCCATCATCACTGCGCAGGGCATCCAATCACCAGCACCGCCGTCAGGCAGCAACGCGCCTGGATATCGGAAGAGCCATACAGAGTGGACTCCGCTTCCAGGTCAAGGCATGTATCGTGATCTGAGAGTAGCCCCAAATACGTACCTATCACAGGACAGCGTCCTGTCTGAACAGAGGTGCCGCAGTACGCGAGGAAGGAATATAGCAGCTTAAAAAGACTTCTTACTGTCCGGAGATGCCCGCAGATGGAAGTCATTTGCAAGACGGATCTCACCTGCGACAGCGACGCCAAGGTACGTAGGAGTCAAATATAACAGCTTGATACGAGTAGCTTGGTACTATGCACGATTGCGAGCTGAATTGTAACGCATGTATATGCGAAAAGAGCGGAGAGGAAAGCAGATGCTGCAGAAGCGCGCAGAGACTGTGGGCAGCGTGGGTGAAATCATCGGTATGCAGAGATGCTTGCGTCATTCCTGACTGGTCTACATCAAGTGCCTTCATAAAGAGGTTGGAGGCGCAGTTCGGCGTAAAGCAATCAGAGGATCTTGCGGTTGTTTGAGAGGCCGTTGCGGCTGTGATGTGTGTGGTTGCTGGATGAAAGGCTGTGCGATGCGGTATGCTGCGTGCCTGATGATGTAGGAGGTATACCTGATCTGTTCGCTTGCCTGCTTTTATCATCACATTCCCGAGCGCAAATTCCATTGTGAAAGACGTTGATGGCGGAGGACGGTAGTCTCGACGTTCTAGGCTCGAACTGAAACGACGGATATACGCCAGGTCAAGACGAAGCTACAGTGGTACACAACTGGAGGAAGCATCTCGGCCACGACTAAATGCGCAAAATACACGGGGACAGACACAGCAGTCTCTGTGTATCCATCGCTTACTGTCTTTCTCTCACATCTAGCGAGGCTGGTATGGCGTACTGAAGGCGAATACAATGGCGTCACGGCCTCATAACCTGCCGGAGTGAGTGCACGAAGGACAATTCAGAAGTCAGAGACTGGAGTGGTGGACACGGCAGACCCTGGCATATCACGGCAGCAGCGACGACTTCCAGTAGTATATTGGAGGTGAATACGGTAGCTTCGTACCCTTATCGTCAGCCGGGGGACGTGTGCAAAGATTCCTACAGCCGATACAAACTCGATCGTAATTCGGGCAGATTCTGGCAGCTCACGGGAGAGAATACAGCAGCTCATAGTATCCATCGTTATCCGGAGAATCTTCATGCCTGCTAATGTACATCAAGAGTCATTATCCTACTGCCCGCTTCTCGCCGCAGTGAGGAAGTATTAGCAGCCTGCCGACCTTCTCAGTCTACCGAGCCTGTCTTCTGCATGCTGGGAGCTAGTTGCCATCGGTGATAGCCCATGGAGCAACTATCTTCTTCTTGGCGATCCTGTTCTTGCGAGCCTCGTCCCAATCCCTCTTGATCATCTCATCCCTCGCAATCCTCTCACTCTCACTCCTGGGTGTCATCGCTCCCGGGCTCCTGACGGCCCCTGGGCTCCCGGAGACGTAAGCCTTGCTACGGAGAGCGATACCGAAGTAGTCATCGGCCTGGCTCTGGACACCCGGGCTCTCAACCACCTCGCTGATGGCGTTCTCCGCAGCCCACTGAAAGATCTTCTCGGTTCGTGGGGTCTTCGGAGCATTGCTCACGGCGGGCTTTGGCATCTCCACCGTCATGTAGGGACGACGCATGGTCGAGACGGCCTCCGGCTGCTTGTACTTCGATACACCTTGGCGAGTGAGCTCCGATAGATGTTCGACCTCCATACCCTTACCACGCTCCTCCAGCGGGATACGACCGAAGCGCGTCATCCCCTCCATAGCCATCCTGACGTCAGCATTGCTTTTCCTGGCTCCGTCGTCCTCCTTGCTGTGCTGCTGCAGTGAGGTTGATGCGGAGACCTTGTTGCCGTCCCTGCTCGCCAGGGTCTTCTCACGGAGCGTAGCGGTATAGCCGAACAGGTCCTGGATGGTTGGGTCATCCTCCGCGTGCGCCTTTGCCAGCTTCTTTGACTCGTCCAGACAGCGCAGGGCTTCGTCCTCACTGCTCTGGGTGCTGAGGATGTTCCAGGCGTATATCTTGCTCCTCGCATCCGTGTGCTCGTTTCGAATTATCTGATAGCAGAGGCCGCGACAGACTTCCGGCTTACCTTCCTCACGCATCTTCATCGCCTGGTTGACGAGCTCCATGCAATCGTCCCGGGCGCCCTGGAGTTTAGTAGCAAGCTTGGTGAGGCCTCCGATATATTCGCCTTTCTTGGCTTCCGTGAGAACTTCTTTGCCACCTGTCACTGTGTCAGCAACGAGACAGAAATCATGCCATGTTACATGTCACTTACCAAAGCCAAACATCTTCTTTGGCTGCTCCTCCGTGGCCTCCAGCTCGATCTCACGCAAGGCACGATTGACAGACGCCAGATCTGGGACCGCCTTGCTCTTCATCATCGCTTGCAGAGCCGGCGAGTTCGGGACGGTAGGCGTACGGCCGCCGCTCTTGGAGAACCCAGAGCTTGTACGGCTATGGCTTGAGAGTACTGGACTGGTAACGCCGCTGGTCCTACCGCTCACGTTTGCTGAGAGAGAGTCGGAACGCTTGTGCAAGAAGGTAGCGCTGCTTCCGCCACCGAAGTTGCGTCTGAGGCTACTCAATGTCGTAGTGAGACTCTGGGAAGTCGGATTGCGGTAGAATCCTGGACGCTTGATCGGTGTACCGGCCGGGCTTGGGTTGGGAAGAGATGAGCTGACGCCTTCGAGCACATTGGCGCTAATCGGGATCTCGTAGGGACGTGTGACCTCGTCAACTGAACTGGGAGCACTCTCGTCGCTGGAAATAGACACCGTGGGAATGGGGATGCTGGCAGTCGGGAGCTGGAGAGCTGGTGGCTGGCCCTCCAGTGCGAACATCAGAGAGTCCGGGCTCCCCATTCCCATTACCTCGCCATCGCCGCTCGAAGTCCGCTCTGTCATACCATCGTCTGCTGTCAGTTTTGGGGATACATCAATGCTCACCGTAATCTCAACTGCACCATCGTCGCCAGAAGTCCGCTCCGCCATACCGTGATCCGCTGTTAGAGAAGGAGATGGGTTAATGTTACCTTTTGCGCCAATCTCTGGCATCTTCTCGTCCGCCATCGTCGTGTCTGGGCGTCACAGAGTGCTCGCTGGTCGATTGATATGCTTTCGCAGTCGTGGAGATGTTGTTGTCGTCGAATGGCAGTGGATGTCGAACGAAGAGGTGGAAGTCCAGTGAGCTCGCAAAGGTGACAAGTACCGTTCAGCATGTGAAGTGAGGACTCCATGGCAGAAGCGCCAGCGCAAGTTGGCTCACTGGCGAGCAAGTGCAGCTGTTGGCATGTGAGCGTGAGGTCATACGTATATCGACATCATCCGCCGGTATAAGGTTTAATGAGGCGTTGGATCTTGACAGTTGAGGAAGGAGCGACCGTCAGCCGGGCTGCGCAGGTCAGTTATACCAACTCACAAAACAATGCATGCTTACTGCTTTGACATGTTTCACGGGATGCCAGAAGATCGCAGAAGCCGCCGGCTGCTTTCAGGTCGTCCATTGGATTTCAAGAGCTACCTTAAACCTCAAGCCCCTTCTCGGAGTCTCGCGCCAGCGCCAGGCAAATGCAGCAATCTCATACGCATGCATCATTGTTCTCGTGACCATACCTCATAACCATGTTCCTCATGTCAACAATGCACGCCGTTGGGTATCTTTCGCAACGCACATCCACACTAAAGATCATTGTAGCCCAGAATCCGCTTGTCCAATCCCTTGTCAGCTATCGCCCACGTCCATGCCCTTCCAGCTTCGCCACCAAAGAGTGACTCTGGGGCAGAGGAGGGCTCAAGCAAACCATCCTTCTGCATAGACTTCATCTCATTACCCGTCGTGAAGGTGAGGAAGTGTTCGAATTGCTCGCCTTCCAAAGCGAGCGCGTTGCCGGAGATCCCTGCACAGCGTTAGCGGGTCTCAGAAAGGTGGTATGAGGAGAAGGCGTACCATGACAGAGACAAGGCTCCTTGGTCAGCAACCCGCGCTCAACAATGCACTCCCTGCCTTTCGCAATAGCCTTGTCGATCTTGTCCTTCAGCGCCGGGAAGTAGGACCGGATACTCTGCAGACTGATGACCACGCCCGGCGCACCATGGCAGACCTGCACCAAGCGGTCCCTCTCCGGCGGCACGCTGCTTGGGAAGTTCCCGCTGTCGTACTGGTACGTGAGTAGCACCGCAAGTTCTGCCGCCAGCTTCTCCGCATACTTTCTCGGGTTGGTGAGAACGATCTGAGTAATGATGCCAATCGCCCCATGCACGGCACCAATGTAGACCTTGTTGTGCCACTTCCACGGCCGCGGCGACTCCAGAATGGCATCAATAACATCCTCCTGCGTATCCGTGATAAGCTGCAACGTCTTCTCGTTATCCACAAACGACGCCTTGACCAATCTTAGCAAATAGAGGTACCCAGCCCTCCCATACAAAAACTCATTCTCACTCTCCGGATCCAGCACCTCAGCCGAGTAATCGCACAGCTGCGCCGCCATCTCCTCATCCTTACTACTCGCCGCACCTATCGCCAGCAAACACAACACATCGTCCATAATCCCGCATTTCCCTGCTTTCGGCCCTGGGTAGCTTTGGAAGTGCTCTTGCGCATATTGGAGGTAGACTGAGGACCATTTGCCCAAACCGTGGCCTTCGATCTCGGCGTCGGGGTAGAGTTGTTGGAGGACGAGGAAGGTGTAGGCTACGCTGACGGGACCGTGGAAGAGGCCGCCGCCGGGGCGGATCTTTTCTGGTGGGTGTTCGGTTACGAGGCGGGTTAGTGAGGCTTCGAGTTGTCTGCGCGGGTCTGCAGTTGCGTGTCAGTCAGTATCTAACAGTTTTGAGTTGTTATCTGGGTGCATGTACCTCTCCTCGCCAGCGGCGCATCGTTCTTGAAGTACCTAGGCATCCTGGCTGATGATGTTGTTCAAGTCATTGGAGCAGAGTTTGTTTGCGCGGATGTTGTGGTCGTCTCGAAACACAGCCGCGGTTGAGAGGTCGGTGAGTACCTTACGTATTAGTGATTGATAGGCTTATGCAATTGGTAGCTCACATTGACATGCGACTCGAAAAGATGATCAACTGACGTCGCTTTCGCACCACGCGGAGCTTGGGCCGCTGTCGCTGATGCCCGGGGATGTTTTGGGCTCCAACTTCTTCTCTTTTCCTACACCAACACTACCGCGACAACAGATGGTATCACGCTGCACTCCTTACCTTTATCCGAGATCGTTGTGGAACACACCGGGTCAGAAGCACACATTCCGCCAGGCGCGGCGCCATACATAGTTCGAACGAGAAGCTGGAACACCTCGCATGTGGATCGATTGTGCCCAACCCTAGCGCGCACCATGGAGACACTCGTTACGTAGCATGCGATCTGGTACGATTGAAATGGCGCAGGCTGGGTAGCAGAGTGGCAGAGTGCCCTCGCCGGACAAGTGCAACCCGCGCGCAGCATCTCGGTGACGGCGATGAGATCCCACAGATCACTTGAACACCAGCACGATAAGCGTAACTTCCTGTAAGTGGTGGACAGATGCAGTGGCCTCATTATCCTGTGTTCAGCGTGTGGCCTAGAAGATCGCAATAGCACCGCTCCATAGCCGCCGTCCTGCATCTGTGTGCAAATGTCTCATATTCTACGTAGGTGTCGCGGTGGGTAGGCTTGCGCGTGTGCATGATACACATTAATTGATTAAGAGTGGTAAGGTGTACACGATCTTGGTAGTCCATTGTTGTAATGTTCTATCACATGTTAACTTCCCGTTCCTTCCAATTCCAGAAGCGCAGCTTTTGTTCATGCCAAGGCTTTACTCCCGCGTTTCACGCTAGCATTCGAACTCCCTTTGCAGTATTCTCTCATGTTCTTCGAGCTGCGTCGCACAAAAACATCACCACACATCGCCTTTCTGCTTCTACCGACACGCAGCCGCAAGCCAGTCTGCTATATCTCAAAGGTGTGTAGTATATCATCCCCCACAACTGGCGGCGCTAACGTAGACCCAAGTTAGCACATAGCTGCAGCGACCGCAGTGATATCAGTGAGACCGACGTCATCCCCACGCCATCGACTGAGCGAGCAGAACGCTGCCGTCCGCTGGCTGACGAAAACGCTTCCGTCATAGAAAGCGCGAGTCAAGACTGCGGATTCCGTGCTGTGCGCAAACCCCGCGATCCGAAGACGATGGAGACGACAATCGAAGCGTTCAAAGAGTTCGCTGCGAACGAGAAGCTGAAGCTTCGTCAGGCGCATGAGGAGAAGCGTGCGAAGGCTTGGCGAGAGAAGAATCCCAACCTTGAAGATATGAAGAGTTTTGCCACTAAGTTCAAGCTGAACTCTCGCGTGCCTGACGACCTTGTCCCGATCTTGGCGCAAGATAGCAAAAAGCAGAAGCAGATCCAGGCCAAGGCTGCCGTGTTCGCCGAGGAGGCTGAGATCAGAGCGAATGAGCGCAAAACGCTGGAACAGACGCAGCTCAAAGGTGCTGCGGCTGTTTTTGTGCCCGAGAACGAGACGAAGACGGGCAAGATGACCGAACTCAAAGTCCAGGCGCAGGATTTCATGACGACTACGAAAAACCTCGGCGAGCAGCTAGCCATACAGACCCAGTCAAACGAGCAGATGAAGGCAGAGCTTGCCACAGTTCGTGCCGAGAACGGTCGCCTGGAGAACAAGCTGAGTACCCTGGAGAACCAATTCGACAGCGCGTGTGAGACACTCAAGTCACAAGGAATCGTGACAACTGCCCAGCAGGGGCTCATCCACACTCTCAAGGAGAATGCCGATCTCAAGTCCGATGCCTTGCAGAAGCAGCTAGATGCATTTACCGCCGCGACTGGCGCCAAGACCGAGACAGTCGACATTGCCGACAAGCAGCGCGTTGAGCAGATCAAATCGGGCGGCAAGGAAAATAAGGAAGTGGGTAACATCTCCGCAGAAGATGTTGCACATCATGATGCGACGGCAGCTGAGAAAGCGGATCAGAAGCTGCCGCAGCCTGGCCCAGTAATGGCAGAGCTTGAGCGCGTCATCCCTGATGTCCGGCTCATCATGAAGGTTGCGACGGCTCTCATTGATGCCTGCAGAGATGAACATAGTCTGCGGGAATATGAACAGAGAGCAAGAGAAGCCGTATATAAGCTCCTCGAGGAATTGCGTGGTGCGGAGGGTTTGGCTTCAGAGGAGGACCAGATACGTGCCTTCCTGGAGCAGCGGTACCAGTCTGATGGAGATACTGTCGAACACTTCCTCGTGGCCATCAAGGGGGCCTGCGGTTGTTCGATCGACCACAAAGCATTGGACGAGCTCCGCTCCGAGTTGGACACAGCGGTGAAGCGCATCGAAGAGCTCGCTACTACAGTAAGCAGTACCCGCGAAGGGCAGGATACAGCAGTCTCTACCGACAATACTGCTATGACAGACATCAAGACCAAGCGTGCCTCGCCAAGGGTCGATCCCACGGAGCACGTTCGGGAGCAGGAGAAGGACAGCGCCATCAACGTAAAGATTTCTCGTGAGGCCGCTACGGTGAAGGAGGAGATCGCCACCAAGGCTTCCGCTACCTCGGTCGTTGAGCACAAAGCGGCGCTTGATGAAGCCTATGGCACGTTCTCCGCGCTCAAGGATGAGCTTGCTGCGCTCACGGCTCGCTTCGACCAACTTCTTTTGAGCCAAGCCTCCGAGACAGAGGTGCGCAAGGATCAGGTGGTTTCGCTGGAAGACAAATATGCCAGCTTAGACGACCAAGTCGAGCATCTCCGCACCGACGTTCTAACCGACCGCAAGTCCTCCAAGGTCAACATGGCGGAGCTCGAAGTCAAGCTAGGTAAAGTTCAGGGCCATCTAGATCAGTACATCGGCGAGGAGAACATCGATGCCGCAGAAGCCGACTTCGAGAACGACGTCGCGCTGGGCAAGATGGCTAAGCAGATCGATACGCTCGGCAGGATGTTGGAAGAGAGGACTGGGTATCTGGTGGCATCGCCATCTCCCCTCACTGATGAGTTGGCTGCTGTGGCTCAATTGTCCGTGATTCAGCGCTGCTACCTTAGCGACCAGCGTAAGGAAGACGCCCGCAATCAGAAAGCGGCGGAGCAGGAGGAGTTTGACCTCGATTCTGCCGAGATTATCAGACGAGCGAATTACTACGATGGCGGGTATGACGAGCAAGATGATCCCGATGGGCTGGATGGGTTCGGGAAGGATGAGAGTTATGCAGATGCAGAGTGCCACGGCTACGACGAGCTCGAGGAACAATATGAGCGTAATGCGGAGTACCAGCAGCACAACGGGTCCGAGGATTGCGGACATGCTGCCGAGCCGGAGGACAACGGTTGGGGTGGAGAATGGTGATTCTCTCGGTGGTCTTCTCGTTGTGGGAGATGCATCATGCCAAGGATGCAAAGAAAGGTACCATGAACGCGTGCCCGGCAGAGGATGGTCTACCGCACGCGAACTGCTGGATTGATGCGAAAGCTTAGACTGGCATCGCAGCTACAGGTGCACATAGCACAATCACTTTCATAAGTCTATCGCACCGCCTTTCAAAACTGCCTCGAAACGCCCACGAGACTGTTTCGGCGCCTAACCTTCACCATAACGCCTCCTCATGCAACGCCGTACCCAAATGCTGCTCATAATGCATCATCATCCACGCTTGCTGATCCTGTCCAACCTGGCCCTATTCATAGCAATCTGATCATCCACCTTATCGGTCTTACCCGAAATGCGATCGATGTGCTTGTTCTGGCTGTCAATCTCCTCTCCCATGGCCCTACCCAGCTGGTTGAGTGTCCTTGCCGAGCGGTGGACAGCATCCCTACACGAGCATTAGCATATCCTCTCTCGTACATGTGGTAACCTGCGAGAGCAAATGAACGTACATGCTATCCTCAATCTCATTCTCCACCTCATCATCATCGCTGTCAGCTTCGAACTGGTACTTCGCTCGATCGGCCAGGTTCCGCTGCTTAGCACCACCCTGCACCAGGTTGCCACGGAGGTCCCTTTGGTATCCCTGTTTACGCTGCTCGGAACTGTATGCCGCGGCACGTGTCTGCTCGAGCGTCGCGCGCTCATGCTGCCGCTTCTCCAGCTCGTTGTTGATGTCTTTCTCGTGGCGTTTTTCACTGGTGAACGGATTGCCCACATGCACGGCCCACATGCTCCGATTCAGCGTCTTTAGCTCTTTGGCTTTCTCCGTGGCCCGGTCGTTCTGGAAGGCAGCCTTGTCGAGATTGCCCTCCGCGTTGTGGATCTTGTCGCCTTGTTGGCCTAGGCGGGCCAAGGTGTCACGGCCAATTTGCTCGGATTGCTCGGCTATACGGGCAGCGTTTCTTGCGCTTGCGAGTGTGCGCTGTTTTGTGTCTTTGATCTGGGACTTGGTGGCTTCTACTTCCTGGTCTTCGAGCTCCTCGGCTGTCATCTCGCGGTCTCCACCATAGCCGTAGCTGCCCGGTGTTTGCGACGAGCCATAGCCTCCAGCATTAGCGTGACTACCGTCGCCATCGGGCTGTTGCTCGGCAGCAGCAGCTTCTTCTTGCGGTGTATTTTGTGCTCTTTGTGGAGCATCACCGAACAGTGCTTGCCGACCAACGTCCGTAGCCATTGTGTCTCCACTGTTGTTCCTGCCTAACCCCCCATATCCTGACGGACCACGTGACGACTGTTGCGGTGGTCCGCTGTCATTGCCGTATGGGTTGCTGTGCCCATATCCGTTGCTCGGCCCGCTGCCGCCTTGGTTTGGGAACCTGGGAGCTGCACCGCCATAGCCCCCTTGTGGTACTGGAGACTTCTCGTACCGGTTGGGTGCAGGGGATGAGCGACCATATGCCGGAGGCGCCCCAGCATCACCGTTCAACGTTAGGCTGCCAAATGAGGATGTTGGCGGTTGTGTGAGTGAACTCTGTGACCTCGGTGCATATGGGTCGTTCGATCCACTTTGAGCGGCATATGGGTTCTTGCTCTGCTGTGCATATGGATCGCTGGACGGAGGTGGAACGGCGTATGGGTTCGCTGCAGGTGCTGCAGATGACTTGGACCTCTTGCCGAAGAGTGATGACTTCTTCTCCGCCAGAGCAGCCTCCTCCTTTGGTGGTTTGTCACTCTTCTTTAGTCCGAAACCCATCTTGTAGCCGTTGTTTGCGCGGTATCTGTAGTAACAGGCGATGTATGTACAGTCAATCTTGATCAGGAGAAGGCAGCTGCTGAATATGAGGGACGCATGTGCTTGGACCCTGAGTTTCATATCGGACGTGGAGGTGGCGCTTTTCGCTCAGCCAAGGCAGGCGCAACAAAGCACGAGCATCTAATTGGCTCTTGAATCTCGGGAGCTAAGGGCTGGCCGACAGAAGTGAATGTCCGAAATTCGCGGAACCTCAAGGCTGTTTCTTTGCTTGCACGCAAGTCAACAATCCAAAAATTGGAGCCTCTCACAAGTCAAGGAGACGAGCAAAAGCCGAGGGAGTGTCACTGTGCAGCGATATTTTTACCATTTGCACAAGATCATGTGCATGACTGCCTGGGAGCGCTTTGATGCTGAGCCGCATTCTCTGCCTATCGCTTACCGCCAGCTCCTGCGCCTCAATCGAGGCTCGTACACGGCTCGCTCGCCGTGTAATGCTACAGCTTCAATGGCGACGGCGAAACGAACGATAACATCGAGGACCGCCTGAGCTACGTACTAGAGGTTAAATGGCTTCACTGACTACCTGCTGGACTTGTGTGCTGCTTTGAGTTCTGAACGCTGACTACCAGGAATGCCGATGCTGCGAACGAATGCCTCGATCAATGTGGCCGAGTCCTGCAAGTACAAGGCTCTGCGCCTCTTGACAGCGTGTTGCACAGACTGCGAAACGCTCGCCAGGCGCGTAATATTTGGTGGCAAACTTGCAGAGCATAGATACAGCGTCTCGCCATGGAAGCAAGCTTCAAGATTTTCTTTACCGCAATTCTCGCTCTATTATGTGCAGTCAAGGTCAGAGTTCAGATCAAGCGGGGGACGATGTGGCGGTTAGCCCTGGTGGCGATGTGTACGACCAGCTTGGACGAGACGAGATTCGCATACTTGTGCTATTTCCCGGACGATGGCTGGATCCCTTGGTCGGTAGACTGGAGACTGAGTCTTTGGAAAAGCAACCAAAATATAACGCACTATCATATGTATGGGGATCGAAGACATCTCCACGAACTTTACACCTTCCAAATGGCTCGCTCAGAATCACAGAGTCCCTTCACCATGCGTTGCGCAACTTCCGCCATCTTAAGAAGGACGTTCGCATCTGGGCTGATGCTGTTTGTATCAACCAATCCTCCGAGGTAGAGAAGAGCGAGCAGGTTGCCAAGATGGCTTGGGTTTATCATGCTGCAGAGGAGGTATTGGTCTGGCTTGGAGACGCCACTTCTTCGACTGCCCTGGCCTTCTGGATGATTCATCTCCTGGACGATGTAGCGCACAGCCTACCCGATACACCGAAACGTAGCGGACCAATTGCATTCCACTACAACCAGGAGCTGAAGCAGCTGAGGACCACTGAGGTACTGAAGGAGTTTTGCAAGCGTACTTCGGATAGGAGAGCGATACAGCGTTGCCCCTGTTGCTCCCGGGACGTTGGTTGGGCCTCCCCAACAGTAGTCGAAGCTCTATGGGCTGTCACAATGCTGTGGGCCAATCCGTGGCTGACGAGACTATGGGTCATCCAGGAAGCGGCATTCGCGAGGACCTTGGTCTTCTACTGCGGCTCACACCATGCGGCTTACATGTCGATGGTCTTTGCTACGCAAATGCACTTCAGTATATGCGGGTTCCTAGGGGCCTCATTCGAGGTCAATCGTAACATTGCCAGCCACGCCGACGAGCAGCTTAAAAGCCTGATCATGAAGTTCAGGCAGGGTCTCCACGACAGTCCTCGAGAGCAATTGCTCGATACCCTGGTTCTGCACGCGGGTGGCCTTAGCGCAAGCGAACCTCGGGACCTGGTGTACGCGGTGCGGCATCTGTCATACATTGCAGAGGACAACGATCTCTTCCCGAAGTACAAGATTCAGCTTCGGGAGCTCTGGAGAAGGGTTTCGCTCGCACTTCTCGAGGGTGGTACTCGGAAGGAGACGCAGAATGACAGCGTCAGTGGGGCTGTTGCACTCGCTATGGCCGGGACGCAGCGACGTACGCATTGCGATGGCTGCCAAGATTGTGACGAATGCGCCAACTGCGAGAACTGCGACAACTTACCTTCGTGGGCCATGAACATTGCCACCCTAGATGGTGCCGCCATACGCAAGAGAGACGCCTATGTCTACAACCACGGGAAGCAAAGTGCCGGCGGCCTGCGAAAGTCACTGGAGCCATGGTGTTCAATTGAGGATCCTGCTATGCTCTGTGTCCGAGGGGCTGTCTGTTCCAATGTTGACATCATCTTCGAGGACACACAGATGCCGACATTGTTTGATCCATACGCAAGTGCAAAAGGGTTGTCGCAGACCGAGAAATCCTTGCTTCTCGAAAGACGCTGCATGTTTCTACTGTGGTATTTCCGTTGCAGGCAACTGGTAATGAGCTATTCTCCGGCGCAAGTAGACCTCGAAGCAACTATGAGTGCACTCTTATTACACGGCATCGACCCAACAGTTCTGTACGATGAGCCCTCTCCATTCGAGAGTTTCCGGAACATAGTGGGCGTCTGGATAAAGCAAGCACGACGGCATTGCGAACTTCCCGATCCATCGCAGATCGACTGTCACACCGTTGCTCAACACTTGGCGCCACTGCTTTGTCCAGGTCTCATTCATGGTACGCTGGATGCCTCCAGGATACTTGCGATTACGAGTGATGGAATGATCGGCTGGGTACCAGATAACGCTCTGACTGGCGACTATCTCTGCCTGCTGGAAGGCGCGCCACGTCCGTTTGTGCTCCGAGAGACTGCTGCAGACCGTTTTAGTGTGATCGGAGATGCGTATATGCACGGCATTGCACACGGTGAGGCTTGGCCGGAAGATGACTCGCTGGTGCGGACTATCAGCCTTGTATGAGACGACCTTTAGAGCGAGTATCAGTCTGCAGTCTTACGAGTAACGACAGTGTATTGAGGACACGTCGCTTGCGAGTGATGCTCGTCCGCACTGCTGAGTTGGATATTAGTCAATTGTGTATGTCTGGATGCGTTGCTGAGTATATCGGTTCGAATGCTGAACGTGAGAGAGTATCTCTCGATGAATACTGAGAAGCTAATTGCTTTTGAGCTTGCTAATACTATTACAACCGAGAGGCAATGGTAGCCTTCATCCTTGCGGCTGGGTATCTTGTCATGGCATATGTACATTCGTCCTGCTTTTACTCCATCTTGGTGAAGCGTCATACTATTCTACACATACTGTATCCTGTTATAGGCAATGCTACCTTCGATCCAGACTCTGCCCTCTTGGCTCTTGCGTTAGATCTTCCTGGCTTTCACCAGCCTCGCTAGGTGGGTTCAGCGCCAACCCTCCCCGACCGTACACTTCTCGTGGATCTGCTGCAAACCCAACAGATCTCGTACTCGACTGCCGAGATGGTGTTTTGGGTGCAGAGAATGATGCAGTGGGCGGGTTGTATCGCCTATCGTGACTTCCTGGTCTCCGTGCTGCCCAGCTCTGCTGTGTGTCGTGCTCAGTCACCGAGTCCATTGACGGCTCTCGCGCGAAGCCGCGCCGCTGTTGTGCGAAATAGTCGCTCTCTC
>JAKLLW010001029.1:0-19721 GCA_022814695.1 Neocatenulostroma microsporum | reverse complement strand
CATCAGGATACCGTACACGGTTGAGCAACCGACACCGGACATCTCTATGCGCTTCGAAATCCGCTATCAGACTACCAAAGGCACGTGTACACTACTCAGCTCAGCGGTGCTGCGACATGAGCTACCTCTGGACGTGCACGTCGACGATGCATTCCACCTCGAGACACTCTTCTCGAACTTCACCATCAAGAGCGTGCGACACGCGCCGCTAGCAGTCATGCACAGTGGCTTGACGGAGTCCCCAGCCTACGCCGTCGAAGCATCATCGGTCCCAACTTCGCCAATGTTTGTGGGCGGTACCTCGCCGGTGAAGCGGACGTACAAGATCACACGCAAAGATTCCACCGGCCAGAAGCTTAGTCGCCGCGAAGCTGCGCTGTCCCTTGGCCTTCAGTACATCTCAATCGACGAGCTGCTCGTCACGATGCTGCGCGAACAGTTCGTCGCGACTTTAGAGGGCACGCACCTCAAAGCTCTCTCGCGGCTGCTCGTGCCATTGGTAACAGACCGCGGTCGGCAGTACTTTCAAAGCCGGAACTTGGATGTTGCCATGACCTTGAGCGAGTGTCATACGCCGTCGTTCGAAGAATTGGGCTGGAGCGAAGTGGTACGCATGCTGCCGGCGGTCATACGATCTGAACTCACGCAGTGGCTTGATCAATGGCATCAGGAGCACACTCGTTTGTCTATCGACTACGCCAGCGCGGTTGCGCAGAGGGTCCTCCGATCTATCAACATCTCAGTCGAGGTGCCGACGGTTGACGTCGTCTTCAGCGCCTCTATGGATCTGCAAGCGGATGGCATGATCAGCGCGCCGAGAGCTCAAGTGCTGACTCTCGGCAAGCCTGTCAGTGTCAGGCTGCGCATTTCGCACTCGAAGGCCTGGAGCGCCCAGTCTGTCTTGTCAAGCGGCGGGAAGAGCAAATCAGACAGCGCTAGCTTCGTTCTGGATATTCAAGTCGATGCGGATATATGGCTTATTGGAGGGTCTCGGAGAGCGCACATCGTCTTGAATAACAACGAGCCCGCCATTCACGATATCACGCTTATTCCGTTGAAGCCTGGAAGCCATCCTCTGCCAACTGTGGACGTCCAGCCAGAGCCTGAAGTCGATGCGGAGGCTGGCGTGCAGAAGACCTCAGCACCCACGATCTCATGTGTGACGCACTATGATAGCAGCGAGCGGGCCATTGAGATTATTCGGGACATACGCATGACCAGGGTACACATCATGGAGCCTAGTTGAGAGATGGCATCATTGAAGTGAGCGACTCTCCGGACACACTGTCCATTGCCAGTGGGCCATCGGCCGGCCGAGAAATATGAGGGCTACACGTTGTACTCTCAGCGTCCTCGCCTGCCAGTAAGCGCATACGCCCCACCGTGGTGGTTTGGCTACCGGTCGGCATAAGTGACCAAATGCCTTCGAGGTCCACGTTCGTCTGGTTCTTTCAAGCATGAGCGGACGAAGGGCCAGAACGTATGCGACTCTCCTGCTGAATGCGGCTAGCTTAAAGCACGTCACGTCAGAGCGCGCGGGGCTTTCGCAGACGCGGGGCAAGCATTGAAAATGTTCAGTGAGGAGGCACACAATCCACACCACTGTATAGCTGTAAGAATAGGATCGCTCCGAGGCTCGCTGACTACTCTTTCCTTCTTTTCTTACACTTTACAAACAACAGGTAGTGTGAGTCTCTTCAGTACACTCTCCTTCTCAGTATATGCCGAGATCTAAACCAGCTTCAAGACTTCAGCAGCTCCGAGAACAAATCGCCAACATGAGTGGAGAGGACATCGCACCGAGGTTTGAGACGCTGCAATTGCATGCAGGTACGATACCAGGAAATGCCCAGCACGCAGAAGCACATACTCACCCCATTAACTTGTAGGCGCCGAACCAGACCCCACCACCAAATCCCGCGCAACACCCATCTACGCAACCACCTCCTACGTCTTCGATGACTCCGCCCACGGAGCCCGGCTCTTTGGCCTCAAAGAGTTCGGCAATATCTATTCCCGTATCATGAACCCCACAGTCGACGTCCTCGAGAAGCGCATAGCAGCTCTAGAAGGAGGTGTTGCTGCTCTCGCGGCTGCCTCTGGACAGGCAGCGCAATTCATGGCTGTAGCTGCACTCTGCAGTGTCGGCGACAACATTGTGAGCACTTCGAATCTCTATGGAGGCACCTACAATCAGTTCAAGGTCTTCATGCCAAGGTTGGGAGTGACGACGAAGTTTGTGCAGAGCGAAGACCCGCAGGAGTTCAAGAAAGCGATTGACGAAAAGACCAAGGCCATATATGTTGAGACGATAGGCAACCCGAGATACAACGTGCCAGATCTGGAGGGCATTGCTAAGGTTGCGCATGAGGCGGGCGTGCCGGTTATGGTGGATAACACTTTCGGTGCGGGAGGATACTTTTGCCGGCTTATCGACCATGGAGCGGATATCGTGGTGCACAGTGCGACGAAGTGGATTGGTGGGCACGGGACAACGATCGGTGGTATCGTGGTGGACGCTGGGAAGTTCGATTGGGGTACTCCGGAGGCGAGGAAGCGGTTCCCGCAGATGACGGAGCCAAGTGACGGCTACCATGGACTGAAATTCTGGGATACGTTCGGCAAGATCACGTTCATCATTCGGTTAAGAGTTGAGATCTTGCGTGATCTGGGTGCTGCGCTGAACCCATTTGCTGCGCAACAACTCCTTCTTGGAGTCGAGACGCTGAGCTTACGGTGCGAGCGACACGCAGAGAACGCCCTTAAGCTCGCGAAGTGGCTGGAGAAGAACGAGAATGTCGCGTGGGTCAGCTACCCAGGTCTAGAGTCGCACAAGAGCCACGAGATCGCGAAGAAGTACCTACCCCGAGGCTTCGGTGGTGTTCTGTCATTTGGCGTGAAGGGCGGCGAGAAGGCAGGCAGCCAGGTGGTGGACAACTTCAAGCTCATCTCTAACTTGGCAAACGTTGGCGACTCGAAGACTCTGGCCATCCACCCTTGGACGACCACGCACGAGCAGCTGAGCGATGAGGAGAAGATCAGCAGTGGTGTGACTGAAGTGAGTATCTTCTACGAGAACGAAGGTTGAGAGTAAGGTATGTTTTACTGACTGGTTGTATAGGATCTCATTCGGATATCGGTCGGTACTGAACACATTGACGACATCATTGGAGACTTTGAGCAATCATTCAAGACTGCTGCGACGAAGCCGCAAGAAGAGGGCAAGCCAGAGAACGGTGAGAAGGAGGGCAACACGGAGAACCCAGGCAAGCCTGTCGTATAGACCAATGCCGAGACATCTGGAGGCTGCACTGCGAGCAGGGTGACGTAAAAGGTTGGCAAGCAAAGAACGGGTTCGCTCAAGGCACGAGCACTGACTGGAACTCATGCATTCCCGTCAAATGTATGCTAGCTTCCCTCCTTAGGCGGATTGATGCTCGCAGAAGGAGGCAGGTCAGACCCAGCAGCTACCGTCGCGCCAGCGTCCACTGGCAAGATCACACCAGTCATCCAGCGAGCTTCATCGCCTGCAAGGAATCGCACGGCAGCTCCGACATCCCACCCTGTGCCTTCCGTCTTCAGCAAGCTGCGGTTCTTGCGCGCTTCACGAGCTTCCTCTGTCATTCCTGGACCGTACATCATTGGCGTGTAGACCATGCCAGGACAAATGCAGTTGACTCTGATGCCTTGTGGAGCGTGATGAGAGGCCATCGCTCGGGTTAGGTTCTGCACTTGCGGTCAGCGGCATACTGATGGCGTTACAGTGAACTACGTACGATGATGGCACCCTTGCTCGTAGGGTAGAGTAAGTGCGGATTGCCACCTCGCATACCTGCAACAGATGAGATGTTCACGATGCTGCCTCGCCATTGCTCCTTATCGTTCTTCGCCATCTCTGGGATGGCGTACTGTCCAATATTAGTGAATTGAGCGCTGCAGGGCATAAGTGTGGATCACTTACCTTCGACATGATCACCATACTACCAACGTTGATCTCCATACCCTTCGCCCACTCCTTCATATCGACCGTCTCAGCTGTGCCAGTAGCGCCACCGACTCCAACAACGTTAACAAGAATATCGAGTCGACCGAACCGTTTGACAGCAGCTTCGACGCAAGTCTTGCAATCATCTTCGTCGGTGACATTAGCTTTGACGGCTAACGCTTGACCGTAGCCGTCTTTATGTATCATGTCCACTGTTTTTTCTGCGAGCTCGATCTTCATATCGACGCAGACAACGTCGCAGCCGGCTTCAGCCAGCAATATGGCTGAAGCTCTACCATTGCCGATGCCATCATCAAGTGCACCGGCACCTGTTACGATGGCTACACGGCCTTTCAATGATCGGGTCGGTCGTTGCAGTCCTGGACTCATGGTTGTTGATGGTGATTGTCAATCATCAAAGCCGACATCGCAGGTTGTCATTGACACTCCGTGGAGCTTGGAGAGGGGTTCAAGATGACCGCCGAGGACAGTTGCACTCAGAAACAATGCATCAGCAGCTTCATTATTGATTGAAAAAGACTACCGTATCTATCTACGGCCTCACCTGGTAGAGACTGTATAGCTGTTGAGCCAGCCATCGGTGTTCAGAAATAATAGATCAGACGCAGTACGCCCAAACGCTCGCCACCAGCACATATGCAGCCTGTACCAACACTCCACGGTTGTTTCCGTAGTCAGTGAGTAGGCGACATTGTACACTGCTAGAACTGTCGTATATTGTGATATCATTCCGCCTTGACGCTCCCGCTGTCAAAAGCCTCCCAGCCAATGTCCAGAGTTGTTGTCAAACTACCAACAAGGGTTGCTTTGCTCCCTGACTGGCCGCTGCAGCTTCATTCGAAGCCACCAACATCCCACTCGATCGATTTGTAGAATCTCATGACCTCTGCGTTTGCCACAATCCCGTCCAGAGCTTCGCCCAGAGACTCCACGCACAGACCTCTCAATGAGGTTGCTCTGAAGAGCGCCGTATAGACCATACCCTCACCCCAACAGTTTCTGAGGTCCACAACCAGCTTCTCCAGCGTTGCACCCTGAGCCTTGTGGTACGTCATTGCCCAGCCGGGCGCAAGTGGATTCTGCGTCCTCATCTCCAGCGAGTACGGCCTTGGATCGCCTAGCATGTTCATAGAGCAGCTTGCGAAGATTGTTACACGAAGACTGTTGCTAAACTGCACGACTGGCCAAAGCTTGTGATCGTTGGAGGGTTGGTTCATGAAACGCTTGACTTGCTCCTCTCGCATGTTCGCGTACTCGCCGAAACCTCTGCGAGCGACGTATGCTGTGCCGCTGACGCCCTGAGTCCGATCAACACCGCTCGCGCTGGCAATGGAGGAGTCGCTGAAATGTTCGAAATCGACCAGTGTACCGTGTGTACCGTTGACAAGACCACGTTCGACGTCAAGATTGGCCATCAGGACGACGGGCATTCCTCGCTTCAGCTCAAGCTTGCGCTCGTATCGATGGTTGAATAGAGACATCAGACCCCCATCAACCGAGATCTGATCCCGCCTCTGCGTCAAATGGACATGCTGTGGGTTGAGCGAGAACTCGTCCCAAGAGGTATACTCTACAGCCTGGCCTCGCAGTACTTTTAACTTCTTGTGGTTGTAAGCTGCGACCTCGTTCTTGCCCGTGTAGAGTCTTACACCGTCTTCGGCGTCGTGCCAGTGGTGTCGCAGCATGTCCTTCTCGTCCTGGTCCAGCTCTTCTGCTTTACGGAAATGCCGTAGTATACGTATGAATGCTGGGTCGTTCTGACGGTGGTTCTCTTGAAGATGGACGTTGGCGAGTTTCAGTCTATCGTCGTTCCATACATGAGAATTGAAGGCCCACCCCTTGTCAGCCCACTCGCCTTCAACATAGCAGGTGTTGCACTCGAAGAAGTCTACTTTCTTCCCGTTCTTCATTGGGCGTTTGGGTTCCGGAAATGGTTTATCGCACGTAAAGCAGTATTCGAATGGGTTGATGGGCGGCATCTGGCAGAAGTCACCAGTCAGGATGACTTGCAGGCCACCAAATGGCTTGTTACTGCCTCTGGCATCCTGCAGTGCCCGGTTCATATAGTCGAGCGTATGTTTGGAGATCATGGAGATCTCGTCGATGATCAAAACATTGGTGCTCTCGAATCTTTCCCGAAAGTACTTTTTTGCGCTTTGCCACAGATCTGCTTGAGAGGCAACTTATGAACGTTGGCGTCCCAAGCCATGTAGCTGTAGTATGTAATCCCTCCGATTTGACATGCAGCTTGACCGGTGGGCGCAGTCACGTAGACGACCTTGCCCGCCGCGCGCAGGAGCATGATGGCCCAGCGCAACAAAGCAGATTTGCCGCAACCCGCTGCTCCGGTCAAAAAGATGTTCCTGCCTTTCATGATGAGTTGAAGGCTTTCATGTTGCTCGGATACGAGTGACGGCAGTGGTGACTCGCCAGCCTTTGGGTCGAACTTCAATGTCGCCGCGGGCAGCTCTGCTGGGTTCGTTGGAATGTACATCGCTGGCTCTTCATCGTCTCCGGCCTCCAATATACGAGGCCTTTTCGTCGGTCGAGGAGGCGGTGTTGATGCTGAAGAGCTCTGGCTTGGTGTCGGTGTTGCTATGGGCACAGCACGTACTCGAGCAAGGGTTCGGACTGCTTTTAATAGCTCTTTAGCTCGTCGTTCTTGGTCACCTTTAGGCATGGTTCGTGTCGACGTGGTTGTATCGATGTAGAGACTGGATGGTTGGGGTGCTCCGTGTAGATCTGGCGGAATGATGATCAGAAGGTAGTAGGATTGGAGTGTAGATTGGGATTTTATTGAAGGTATAGATGACTGTCACATGCCTTGCCAGATCGCCAGTGAGCTGTTACCTGGGCGAGTGAGGAGTCAACGTAGGAACTCGTCACGTTTGTTTCATCAACACTGCAGGCCAGAGGCCATCCTCTGCACCGGGCGAAGCAATAGGAACACTGGCCCTCCCTACCTGAGATGGTCGTGGTTTGGCTGCTGGCACTCGCTTGTGTGATCATGAACAGCACTTCCTGTCGCGGAGGATACACGATTCCAATCCATATACGACGAGACGAGGCGTCGACTCCAACGGAGACGCTGAAGAGTCTCTGCTGATCCCGCCGGATATCACGTCTTGATTTGACGTCTAAAAGCTCGAATTTCGCAGTTCCCATCATGATACGAAAACTATTTGGTCTGGTAGGATGTACCATACTGCCACAACCATGAGAATGCGGTAACGCGAGCTCCAGTGGCGGCACCTTGGTCACAGCTCCAGAGGCCATCTCGCCGAGCAGATAGCATGGCCACTGGGAGCAAGCGGTATCATGATCTCAATGGCCTGTGCCAAGGCAGAATAGAGGACGAGACCAGCGCAAGAATGAGACGGTCCATGAATAGGGCGAGGCGTAGAAAGCGGCATTTTGGAACGCAAGGCAGACTCGTGGCGGTGGGTCCCGTGGCTTCCGTCTTTGCAATGCGTTCGGCGAGGCTGTGCTCTTCTCACTGCGAGGTTCTACTCGGGTAACGGCATAGCAGCTCGGTGTCAGCCCTGGGCGGTGGCTGTCGAGTTGCTGTGTGGGCTTTCGGGCGTACGCAAAGAGGGACTGTAAGTGCAGGCATACCACGAGGCGCAGTCAGTCTCAATCGCCGTTGCTGCCATGTCTCCGTCTACGGAGCCTACAGATGGTAGAGGAAGCCGGAGTGGAGGTGGTGGAGGACGCCAAGCACCCCAAGGCAAAACGGCCGCCCCGCCAAGACCTCCAGAAGAGCTCCGCGGGGCAGATACCCTGTCACCCACCTCCCTCTTGACTTTCACCGTCTCCAACTCAATCTCTGCCTTGCAATCGTCATACCGACCAAGCCTTTCGCAGTACACTGTACATATTCACGAAGCTTGACTGGCCCTCGCGTGCACAGCAAACATCTACCAAACTGGCGGCAGTTCTAGTGAGAGACTCGAAGCACGATGCAGCCACTGGGACAATAACATACGCCTATACTCGCAGCGCTGGAGCTGTGAATGAGAGACAGAAGTGGCCAAGAAGGAGGAAGACAAGCAAGAGAGCGCGATAACATTCGCTGGCATAAGGCTTGGCCAGCAGTCAAGCTATATACGCTCCACACCCAAGAGATACCCAAGCATCTCTATACCTAGGCCTGGCCTGCAACTACTGGACCACCCTCGACTGCGACGATGCCGACACTAGAAGTGGTCAACTTCAACATCGTATGCGCCGTCCTGGGCGGCTTCATCACCCTCTTTGGCCTGGTCTCGTACCTGCTGAAGGAGAAGTTCTACCTCTCTGAAGCCCTGATATCCACTCTCTTTGGGGTCATTTTCAGCCCGCATGCCACAAATTGGGTGAGGCCGCTAGATTTCGCCAATGGCAATGAGGTAGATCTGGAGACCATAACGCTCTACTTCACTCGCCTGGTACTGGGAGTACAACTGGTGCTGGCAGGTGTACAGCTGCCCAGCAAGTACCTATGGAAAGAATGGAAGAGTCTGAGTCTGTTGTTAGGGCCGGGGATGTGCACTATGTGGATCTCTACGAGTCTTTTGGTCTGGGGTCTGGTGCCAAACATAAACATTCTGTTTGCGCTATCTGTTGGAGCGAGCGTGACGCCTACGGATCCGGTGTTGTCCAACAGCATTGTCAAGGGAAAGTTTGCGGACAAGAACATTCCGCCGCCACTGCAGAAGATCATCATTGCCGAGTCTGGCGCAAACGATGGCTTGGGATACCCATTCTTGTTCCTGGCGCTGTATCTCATCAAGTTTACGGGAGATCAAGGCTTGGGTAGTCCGGGTGGCGCGGGCAAGGCGATGGCGATGTGGTTCTACGAGACGTGGGCTTACACGATCTTGATGTCTATCGCATATGGCGCACTAGTGGGGTGGCTCGCGAAAGAGCTATTACACTGGGCAGAAGAGAGGCGGTATGTGGATAGGGAGTCGTTCCTCGTCTTCGCCATCACACTCGCTGTAAGTTACCTAACCCGTGTCAGGCCCTGAGTGTATCCACTGACACACTCGTTCAGCTCTTCATCGTAGGCACAGTAGGGATGCTCGGCTCCGACGACGTCCTCGCCTGCTTCATTGCCGGCAACGCCTTCACCTGGGATGACTGGTTCCGACTTGAAACCATGGACGACTCGCTTCAGCCCACCATAGACATGTTGTTAAACGTCAGTATCTTCATGTGGTTCGGCGCCGTCTGCCCCTGGCACTCGTTCGTTGACAACAACGTCATCCCGATCTACCGCCTTATCCCCCTCGGGATACTGGTGTTGTTGCTAAGGAGATTGCCGATCTTGTTTGCACTGCATAAGAAGATTCCCCAGATTGAGGAGAAGAAGCATGCGCTTTTCGTTGGGTTCTTTGGACCGATTGGTGTCAGCGCGATCTTTTACTTGTACATCTCACGGCAGTTTCTGAGGGAGATGATTGAGGTTGATGGCCAAGAGCGAGAGGATGCGCTTAGGCTGGCGGAGACTATGAATGTGGTCATCTGGTTCCTGGTCTGCTGTTCCATCTTCGCGCACGGTCTTTCCGTTCCGCTGGGCAAGCTGGGCTTCTACCTTCCGCGAACGATCAGTACGGCTGTCTCTTCTGAGCGTGTCAGCGCTACACCGAGTCGATCGCGCAACGACGACCCCAACGAGCCGGACTTTCCTGATCTTGGCCAGGCGGCTATGAACGAAGAGCACGCTGTGGTAGCCTGGTTCAAGAAGGCGACAGGCAAAAGCGGAGCCGATGCGCAAAACCAGACGCGGGAGAAGAGGAGTTGGGTGCCGAGAAGTATCGCTAGAACGGGCCAGCATATTGCACACGATATTCGGCGGCCAGCCGGCGCGCACAGTGCGGTTGGCAAGGATGAGAATGCTATTGATCCTCCTGGTGAAGCGGCACAGAGAGAGGGCAGTGCAAGCGATTCTTCGGAGTCGAAGGAGGGTGCTGGAGCTGGGGCTGATCGTGGAAGCGCGAGACCCGAGATCTCTGGACCGAAGAATGCGAGGTTGATGGGGCGGGCTATCAATAATCCGCCGATTACTGTGAACAGTGGAGCTGGCGTGGAAGAGGATTTAGATGGGCCGCGAGTCAATGTGCAGAGCCCGCCTATGTCGCCTACCGAGGAGATGTCTGGGGCTACTACGCCGAATTCATCGGGTGCGGCGATGGGGTGGCATCGGACGATCAGGTTCCCTGATGAGCCTACTTCCCAGCAGACTTCGGCGAGGCACTCGCGTGAGGATAGACGGGAGGGCATTGGTCCAGCATAGATTGTTTATACAGCGTCGTGTGCGTATGGGACTTGGGGATAAGCTAGGCGCTGGGTAGGTGGCGGGCGGTCTTGTTCATGTTTTGCGCCAGTCACGAAGACCAACGACGGCGCTTGTCCATCTCGATCTTCGATCGCCAGTTTGCCATCTGCTTCACCGGAGATGCTTCACTCTACTCTAGTGGTTTCACTTGGTTCTTCCATGAGGCCTCAAATTTCAATGACTGAGCTTTGGCCAATCATATGCAAGATATTGCTGACAGCTGCATGTGACTCTTGACTTTACTACCCCGCGGCGCGTTACCTGGAGGAGGAAACAGCTAGCAATACATTCGAAGCCTATCAACACTGCCTAGGTGTAGCATTTCCTCTCTCCTCTCCTCTACCGTTCTTCTTTCATCCTCACCGGACAGTTTGCTACGAAAACATCAATAACCAATCCACCAGAACATCACCAAATCCAAATCAAAACTACCCCACCAACCGCAAATATGGCCGCCGCAGCAGTCTGCCCAGTAGTAGGCACGACCAACACTGTTCTCCCACCCGACCACCCAGCTTTGCCCTCCGACCCCGAGGCCCGCTGCCCGGTTGTAAATGCCAAGGTTGAGCACCACAAGAGCAGCATCATCCACAACCACCCTTCCAGCCCTAGCATCCCGAAGGACCAGCACCAGGCGATGGATGCTACGTCCTGCCCGGCTTTCAAGGGGGCGAACTCAAAGGATAGCTTGACGGATGCTACGTGCCCGGTTGTTGGGCCCGTGTCTGCGTACTTGCCGCCCACGCACCCGGGGTTGACTGAGGAGAGTGCTGGGAAGGTGAGTTGATATGTATGCTGTGATGGATTTGGGATGGCTTGCTAATAGTGAAGGTCTGCCCGGTTACGAACGCTACTCTTGAGCACCATGATGGGAAGGTGCACACGCACCCGTCTGTGCCGAAGGATGCTGGTGTTGGGAAGTGCCCGGTTGCTAGCCACATGTTGGACAACCACGACTAACGGCATGGGAAATGAGTACAGTACGAAGAGGGAGATGGATGCTTATGAGATATAACGACAGGCGGGTACCTGTGGGTTTGGCGTTCGTGAATAGTATGGCGATGGTGTAGCCCGCCCCTACAATGTCTTCATGCTCCTCGAGGTACATACTGAACAGTACAGAATACTATGCTGCCGTGCGCTTGCCTTTCACGACTGCCCGCACACCCTTCGAGTTGTGCTTCGCATGACTGATCTGCATATCGTACTTGTACTTTATGTCGCTCTCATCCGTCTCAAAAAGCGTCATATCGTACTCCGCAACCGTCGCAAGGGCCAAGCTCAGCGCAGCATTCGCGAGGTTGATGCCCAGGCATCGCCGATGTCCTTTGCCGAGAGCATGCATGCAACGCTTCCGGCGATTGATTTCCTCACTGCTGCCCAGCCATCGATCAGGATCGAAGCGCGATGGGTCTAGGAACAATGATTCGTTCGTGTGCGTGCACAGGGTGACTGTACTCATACGCGTGCCTGGTGGGAGGACATAGGTTGTACCTTTGTTCGGCCCGTAGGACGCTGTGTAAGTCAAGGTCTCTGATGGCGAGTAGCGCACCGTGCGACCAGTCACGCCAAAGGAGAGGCGGTTGGCTTCGTGAATCACGGCTGCCAGATACGGTAGAGCGAGCAGAGCGCTCAGGGATAGCTTCCCACCATTGCTTTGTTGACGAGCATCGCTGAGCTCACTCCGCAGCTTGCTCATCACATTCGGTATCCAGAGTAAATAGAACGCTGCGATCCCAAGCGTCTTAGCCGTGGATTCTGTCCCAGCCATAACAAGCAACATAGCCTCATCTTGCAATCTATCCGCTGTCTTCTCTCTTGGCGGTAAGGTAGAGTTGTCCCGCAGCTCGTAGAAGACTGAGCGATACGTGCCCTTTCGGTCATTCGTCTTGTCCGCCAATACAGCATCAATGTCCCGGCGTGCGGCATGTCGGAAGGCTAGTAGATCGCGCAACCCAGCAGGCAGAGCTTCTTGCCCTTTGATCATAGTCGCTACAGCTGAAAGCGCTTTTATGGCGGGTCCGAAGTGCTTGTTAAACGGTACACCACGCAATAAGCTCACTAGGTCCTCTCGCTGACGATTCGCCTCGCTCAGGTCGTCAAGGAGGCCGTTGTCTGAACCAAAGCAGAACGATCTGAGGATGTCGTTGGCGAAGGCGAAAGAGGCATCCGAAAGATTCAGAGGTTCACCAGATCGGGACGCTCGGTCGAATACCTCAGCAAACTTGTTACTTTTGCTCGCAAGTAGCGGCTCCAGATTGAGCACAGCTTTGACAGAGAAAGCTGGGTTCAGCGCTTCCCTTCGAAGACGATGAAGAGCGTAGTCTTCAGTCATGCCCACACTCTGATCAACCATCAGCCCACCAGCACTAGCGCTATTTCTGTCACGAAGTGCGTAGATAGTGTCCAGGTATGCTGGGTCCGATATATGGACCTCATCTGGGACAGGGCGTATGATGGGTCCATAGCGCTCATGGAGCTCTTTGAGTTTGAAAGGATATTGTCCGCCGCCTTTATGAAAGCAGTCAAAGTATGTCGAGTACCACCTCGTCGCCGCTGCGAGTCGCGGCCCTGGTATCTTAGCCAATGGATGCAAGAGGAGACGGTAGATGACGGTGTAGAGAAGCCATGCACCAAGAAAGCCTACTGTCGCAAATAGAATCGAGTATTGCATTTCCGGAGACTCTGCAGACATGCGAGAAAGATCGGCCTGTACGATGAGGTTGAGAATGCAGCAACCAGGTGTAGGTACTTTGGTTGTCAGCCCGAAGGATCCGTCGGAACTTCGCGTAGGTCCAGCTCCGTCGCTGAGCTACACTTGGTACCAGCAACCAGCAATACAGGGCCGATGACCTCCCGAAGTTGGACATCCAGCCATGTGAAACGTTTCCGGCGAGTAGATAAATACCCATAAAGTTGGGACGCAGTATGCTCTGCGGCTGAGCTGGACCCCACATCGTAGCAGGCCGTACTGTAAGTGGCTACCAATGCGCCCAGATACCGCATGACAACGCGAAGCAAACAGTCTCCTCCGTGCAATCACCCATGCCGATTCTTGAGATGACGCAGTGTGCGCTCAGAGGGTCACGATACTGGAACTGCGCTTTCAACTGGTGAATCGCAGGCCATACGACGGCAAGGCACGCTGACTAGGATCGTTGCCGCTTGAGATCTTGGCAACCAAGGAGAACTGCCAGTATACGAAAGGTCCTTACGATAGCTGGATGAGGAGCAGAAGGTTTCGAGAAGATGCTGTGCCATCCTCGGAAGCCGAATCTGCTTAGCCGTCTGCTGGATCTTCTCAGCCGTCGAGAGGACAATACAACAGCCACTTGGACGTGTTGACTTGCGGCGAGAGCGGCAACGTCCATTGTCACCTATCCTCGCACATCACTTCTTCTGCTTCTTCTGCTTCTTCTTCGCCGGCTCGCTACTGGCAGCAGCAGTCTTCTTAGCCATGCGATCACGCTTCTGCTGCGAGACGCCATTCTTCAACAGCGCGAAGAAGCCTGCCTCATCGACAGTTTCCAGCCCAAGGTTCTCAATGGTCTCAAGCTTCTTGGGGCCAGCCTTCACACCCAATACAACGTAGTCCGTATCTTCAAGCTTTTTGACGATGTCTGCACCGTACGTGATCGCAGTCTTGATGCACGTATCCCGATCTAGATCGAAGGTACCAGTGAACAGAAGCTTTAGGCCTTCGAGAGCGCCAGGCTTGCCTTCAGGGACCTGCTTACGCTCGCTCTTGTCTGCAGGATGCTGCTTTGCTGCCGCCTTCTTGGTTTGGCCAGCTTCCATCTCGTTCCAGTCGTCTTGGTCTTCGTCGTAATCGTCGCCCTTATCAGCTGGCGCAGACCTCTTGCTGCCACTAGCCTTGTCCGCCTTAGACAGAGCAGACGCGTACTGGTCCGAGTAGGCTTGCGCCTTGCCTTTAGGCGCAGTGTCTTTGACCTTCTTCGCGCCCATCACTTCCATCTTCAGGACTTCGTATTTGACGCTGTCGCGGTCATCCTGCTGGACCCAGACTTGACCAACATAACAGCCATCCTTGTTCTTCGACTCTTCAATCTCAGGCGAGTCCTCGAGGGCACCCTCGGAAGCGTCTAGAAGGTGTTCCTTGGCATGCTCGTTCGCCAGCGCAACCGTTGCATAGACCTGGACGATATCAGATCTACCCTCGTCGTCGGTGTGATCTTCGTAACTGGTGCATTGAAGAACGTATACGTATTGCTTTCCAGCCATGGCGATAGGCGGTACAGGTCTGGGGGGAGACCAATGTGAACGCGTTTGAACAAGTATTAGTGAGGACGAAGGAGCTGTTGGAGATGCAGACGTGTTTGGTATGTACAAAGCAGGTATGGTAAAGGTGAAAGGTGTGAAAGACAGGAGAGCGATGAAACCTGACGCGAAAGCTCGCGTTGCGAATCCAACGACGCCAGAAACGCGAACTGGGAACTGTCGTCACGTGGAAAGATATATTTTGGGAAATGTCGGACCACAATGATGCACTCATAATGCCATGAGAAGCCACAGACTCTTTACTACTTACTTCAAAGCTGCTAGAGCACGAAGACGGGGACAAAGAATCGTGACATAGAAGCAGCCAATATTCACTTGGACATGAGTAGCCGCTGGTGCCCGCGCTAGCTTAGCCAATCACATATTCAGACAGCAGAGACACGAGTGTGCGAGTGGACAGCTCATGCCGAGTTCCATGGAGAAGCACACACAAGATGCGATTGTGTCAATAAGAGCGCCTTCGGGAGGTCAACTGGTGGTATCGGCGGCTGGTTCGGCCAATGGAGATGGCGACGAGCCTCAAGTTAAACAGCTCGTATTGCACGCTATAATCTCAAGCTCATGATACTAGCGCATGCCACATTAGCATAACAGCATGAAGCCTCCGCGCCTGACGCCGCTGCCAGCCCTAAGCACTCGCATTGCATCCATCCCCGCAAAAGTATACCCAGCTCAGACGCCCATGGCGCCCGCCCGGTGACCTGATCTCGATTCCTCCAGCCGAGACTCAATAGACTTAACAGCATTGTCCCTTCTTGCTCGCGTCTCCTGGTGGGTTGCTTGGGCCCAGAGGAATCGATTGCCCTGCGCCAGGCTGTTGAGAGGGCTCGCCTTGATCGAGCGCCTTGGATGACACGATGCGGTAGATCTCTGGAACGCATGTTAGCTTGCAGTATACCAAGATGCCGTTCGGGATGTCCATACCTGTGAGTTCGTTCTGGAACGCCAACTCAACATTGCTCGCGTCAAGCGCAGACGTCTCAATAAAGCTCAACCCATTCTGACTAGCAAACTCCTTGGCCTCCTCCGTTGGCACCGCCCTCAGATGTCTCAAATCGCTCTTGTTTCCCACCAACATAATCACAATGTTCGTGTCCGCATGATCCCTCAGCTCCTTCAACCACCGCGTCACATTCTCGTACGTCTGATGCTTTGAGATGTCGTAAACCAGCAGCGCTCCCACGGCGCCTCTGTAGTAAGCGGATGTGATGGCGCGGTAGCGCTCTTGGCCAGCTGTGTCCCAGATCTGGGCCTTGATGGTCTTGTTGTCGACTTGGATCGAGCGGGTTGCGAATTCGACGCCGATGGTTGACTTGCTGTCGAGGTTGAACTCGTTGCGGGTGAATCGAGAGAGCAAGTTGGACTTTCCGACGCCGGAGTCTCCTATCAAGACTACTTTGAAGAGGTACTATGGAAGCATTGTCCGGTCAGCATGTGATCGGCGCAATGTGTGGAGGACAGGCGGTGATCTTACGTCGTACTCATCGTTCGCCATGATCGCTTATGCAGTGAGTGAGATCCGAGTGAAGCGAATGGTCTGGTGGGTAGTCGGTGGCGGCAGTCCGTGGTATAATCGAGTTTCAATGTCAGGAGATGTGTTTGTTGGCTGCCTCGATCATGTCAAAGGGACCACGCCAAGAGTGGCGGCAAGGGTCTTTGTGGCCCGTGCACCCGTTCATAGAACGCGTGCCTTGGTGTCTCGACTTTCTAAGGTAACTTCCCTGAGTGAACACAACGGTTTCCGGCGATCAAACAGATCTTCCGATTTACATTACTCACTCAAGGCTGTGGAGACAAGTCGATTGGTGCTCCTGGAAGATGGCTGTCCGATAGTTCCATACCTGGACTGTCGTGCCTTGCCTTGGGGACACGTTCACGGTCTCACCACCAGGAGGCGAAGATGGCAGACTCAGACCCGGACGACGACGATGTTCGTCCAGCGGGACGCCGCTCACTGGCTTCGAGACCGAAGGAGAGAGCGCAAGCGACATGGGAGGCGGCAGCCTCTCGAAATTGGGAGCTACAGGAGGCCGCGGATGGGAGCATTGAAGGCGTGTTAGGGGGCCTGGAGGAAGCGGGCAAGAGGAAGAGGTCTGGTGTACTCGGCCATGTGCAGGCAAGTGCAAGTACTGACGCTTTTGCAGGCTACTAAAAGATACGACGCCACTCCAACGAGGCATCATTCGGCACACGCTGTTGGTCCTCGATCTCTCCTCGGCAATGAACGAGAAAGACCTTCGACCGACCCGGCATTTGCTAACCATCAACTACACGATCATGTTCGTACGAGAGTTCTTCGAGCAGAACCCGATCTCTCAACTTGGCATACTCGGCATGCGAGAAGGCCTTGCCGTTCGAGTGAGCGACATGTCTGGCAACCCGAACGACCACATAGCCGCTCTCAAACAGCTGCGTGGTACCGAACCGAAGGGCAACCCATCATTGCAGAATGCACTGGACATGGCGAGAGCGGCACTCTATCACACGCCTTCTCACGGCACTCGAGAGGTGGTCATTGTGCTCGGCGCTCTGCTCTCATCTGATCCTGGCGACATTCACGACACGATCAAAGCCTGCATTCGAGATCGTATCCGCGTGCGTATCATAGGCTTAGCAGCGCAAATGCACATCTGCGCCGAAATTTGCCGGAAGACGAACAACGGCTCCGATACCTACTACAACGTCGCAATCGACGAAGTAGACTACAAGCAGCAGCTAATGGACATCACTACTCCACCTGTGCTACGTACGACGGATACAGCACACGAGCAAAGGAACAACCAGTCGGCTCTACTGATGATGGGCTTCCCTTCCCGCATCGTCGAAGAAAAGGCCACGCTCTGCGCCTGCCACGGCAACTTGACACGAGGAGGCTACTTATGCTCCAGATGCAAAGCCAAAGTCTGCAATTTGCCAGCCACATGCCCGACGTGCGATCTCACGCTCATTCTTTCGACGCACTTGGCAAGATCGTACCATCATCTCTTCCCACTCCGGAATTGGGTTGAAGTCTCCTGGTCACGCGCACGGCAGAAGAGGAGTTTACAGTGCTATGGCTGCCTCTCACCATTCCCACCTGTGCCTGCGGGAGGTGAGCGTGATGCTGCAAACGGAGACGGCGCTGTGAATGGAGCTGACAAGGGAAGCGTAATGGCGAGGCGAGCAGAAGGTGCAAGCGAGTCGGGCAGGTACGAATGCGAGACTTGCCAGAACCACTTCTGCATTGACTGCGATGTCTTCTGCCATGAGGTCGTGCATAATTGCCCGGGATGTCAGAGTAGTGGGCAGTCGGCTGGATTGGAGGGGGAGACCAATGGTGCGGGTTGAAGGCCAACATATTTCGAAGAAACGCAACAGCGTAAGCGCGGACAGCACAGAAAGAGTCGTGAGACTTGAGTCCCGTCTGATGATCAGGAAGAAGGAACAATGGTTTGGGAGCTAATCTGTGAGTGGCTGAAACGCCGTTAAGCGCTGCCGGACCGGGCGGTGTTGCTAGCGCGGCTCGTCGCCCAAAACGCTACCATTTCCCTCGATTCTGTGATTCAGACCCCTCTGCTTATGTAACGCCAAACCTCTACCAAGCCGAGACAACATCCTGCGACCTTCGTCACATTCAGAATCTCGTATAAAACTACACCTCACGACACTTAAGATACCACACGATGTCCTCCAAGCTACTCACGCTGCCGGTAGAGCTTCAGCAGGAGATCTACGGACATCTACTCTATCCCGGTCTTGTCCACGTCAACTATAGCAATCTACCACGCCCCCGACCAAACCTCCGACATAAATCAGGCATCGACTTCGTACCGATCGGTCGTTTCTGTCGCTACGGGAAGCTTTCACTGCGACAGCAACACATGGAAAAACGTGACCAGCGCAACCTTACACATCAGCTGGATTCTATAATCCCGCACGAACCCTCGAAGTATCGCCGCTACCAATTGCGCAGCTTGGCCACCAAACATGCCAGAGGAGAACTTTCCGATGTCAGAGTTGCGGAGCTCAACACACGACCGACGAGCGAGCGTACTATCGCTGTCATCAAGGAGACCGCGTTCTGCGAATGTTTCATCTGCAGGTTGTACCCCCGGCCAGGCTACGAAGTGAGCAGAGCTCTTGGGCTTCTCCTTGTGTGCAAGCAGATATGGTCCGTTGCGCGGTATCTAGTGTTCACCGAGAACATCTTCTCGCTCGAGAGATATGATGATATGGCGAGGCTCGTTGTGAGATTGACGAAGGACCAGCGGCAACATCTCAGGAAGGTACAAGTTGCTTGGAAGATCGTCATACTTTTGAAACACGATCATGAAGATGGCGATGAGGGTAAGATGCTACTGGCACAGGACCTGGGCAGGTAGTTGGCGGGCTTGCAGATGGATCCGGACGGACGACAAGGTCGACATGGCTGTACACAATCTTATTGCACTGGTTGTATCTATAGTGTGCATAAGACCTATTCGCCGAGAATGTCGGCAGCTATCTTTTCGGCGAGTGCGTCTTTCGCAGATGTCAGCAGGTGTGTCTCTGAAAGGGGAGGTCTTCCGTATCCGCACGAAATGGTGATGGAAGCGTGACATACAGACTGTGGCTTGCGGATGGCCGGGTGGCAGCAGCGGGAAAGCACTTGCATCTACTACGCGCAGTCTATGGATTCCGATGACCTGTGCTGTCCAAGAAGTTAGAGCCGTTCGCCTCTCGCAGCCGCGGAATTGGTATACTTCACCCACCGCGAGAATTCAGCACAGCCATAGTATCATTGGCCTTTCCCATGCGACAAGTACCGGCGGCATGGTGAATCGTATCCGAGCTCCGACGCAGCATACTCAAGATCTCGGCATCCGTGCTGACGTTGCGTCCAGGATACGCCTCACCGCCGACAAGCACAGACTGTACGCCTTGAGCCTCGAAGACGGCACGAGCACGCTTGAACCCAGCCACGGCAACCTCTTGATCGCGTGAGTCGGTCAGCCAGTTCGGGTCCACCACTGGGTGGACAGCCGTGTCATTTGAACGGATTGTCACATTGCCACGGGAGAACGGCGCGACTAACGCCACACACATCGCCGTGTAGTTCTTCGTGTCAGGGGCGCTAAG
>JAKLLW010001028.1:0-19722 GCA_022814695.1 Neocatenulostroma microsporum | reverse complement strand
TTGTCGAGACGCAAGTCAAAAGCACGAGCAAGATCGTGATTGCGTCAGCTGTGCAGTAGACATGCCCAAAAGACGGTGAGCGAGGCGAGCGCGAGGTGAAGAGAAACCTTGGAAGGGCTTCGGCTCAAGCCCATTATTGATGCACGGACTGTGCATAAAAGTCAAAATGGACAAGGTTCACGACGACATGCGGTCAAAAGACACCTCAACGGTACTTCAGGCCATCTGGACACCTAACACTAGAGCAATGCAGATCGGATCGACTGACACAGACCCCGCGTACATTCGACGGACTCAGTAATGACATGGCCATCAGCTGGCAGCGCCACCAACCAGCATCAAAACAGGTTGTATTCACGCATATCAAGGACGGCAACCGGGTCGGCTACGAACCAATGCAGATCTTCTGAGATTCGAGCATCGCATATATTCAGGCCCAGTCCAGACAGGACAGCAACACGACTGCCGGCCAATAACGCAGATCTTCGAAATCTCGAACCTCATATGGGACCTGGCTCCCAGTAATCTATTTAGCCGCCATGCCATGAACCCGGCGCCTGCTCAGGGCTACGGAAAGGCGTACCGAGAGACACAACTTCAATTGCCAGATGAATGCGCAGCGACAACCCAGACTTTGCATTGCACTATGACACCTGCACAGCGCACATCGAAGTACGTAGCATGTCGGCAGTCATCTCTGGCAGTCTGATCATGGGCGGTACATTGTTGGCACACAGCCCCATGGCTTCGAAGTCAAGACAGGACCTTTGCTGCCGAAAGTTGAAAGGTCGTGTCAGATCAATCCACTCAAGGAGAGTGCAGTATCTTCACACAAGGCTGTCACGCTTCGACAGCGCATACATGGACCGGCAGTATCAAGCCGCATCTTGTGTCCCGACGTGCCACTCGTGCTCAGCAGCACTGTCGATTCAAAGCATAAAGACTCCTCCATCAAAAGTAAGCCCAGATAGTGTATCAATGATGCGCCAAATCGCAGAATGGCGACGCTTACAATAGCTACTTAATCTTAATCTCATGAGGTAATGATGTTCCTGGTCTGTCCTGCCGTGAGCAAGAGGGCTTCACCTTGACAGAAACAAATCCGAATAAAGAACATCTTCCAGCAAAGACTCGCTGTTACATTCCCTCGATTGTACTCGGACTCGAGGCCTCGGTACATGACAGCACTCCCGTCAACGGCTCACACTGACTAGTTTCGGTCTTCACCTTCACCTCGACTTCTTCCACGAACACTTCTACACAAGTCGACGAGCCTCTAAGTTCAGGACCTGACAGTATTCCTGTAATCCATCGCTGATTTTGACGAAGTTCCGGTGCTTACATTCACCTCCATCCCTACGGGGAACACTTCCACTCAAGACCTCGCAGCTACACATCTAGATAGGGCCCACAAATCCAAGACGACATCATCACTCGCATCAAGGAAAGTTCTTGAGTCCTCAGCTTCCACAACTTGATCTCAACCAAGTAGCAAAGACAACGAACACCTGCGAAATCACCGAAGACCCTGCGACTACATCATCTCGATCGCAACTGTGGGCAATTCACCTACCCACATTGTCAACCAAGCGCCATCTCCCACAATGGCACCAGGCAAGCGCAAAGTAGGTGGCACCACCGACGTCGAGGATACCACTATCAACGAACAACATGATTCAAAGCGCCAGAAGCAGACGAAGACCAAGGCCAAGAGCACGAAGACCACCTCAAGCAGCGCAACCACCACCGTCCGCATCACCCGCAACATGACCCTCGATGCTCCCCGTAAAGCGGTCTTCTCAACCGCTGAGCTTCTCGAGAACATCCTGCTGCATTTGCCGCCCAAGGCCATCTTCGGAGTACAGCGCGTGTGCAGACAATTTCGAGATGTTATCGCCACCTCCGCTATGCTACAGCAAAAGCTGTTCCTGCGCTTACCGCTGCATGTACCAAAGTAGACCTGGGTCCTGTTGCGTGATCCCACCGCCACCTCAATGGATTGGGAGGAAGAGATGCGGTTTGCTCGACTCGCTGATGCATCATCGCCACTCCCGTCGGGTGCACACCGCAATTACGATCAGGAAGCAGCTATGACCGTATGCGAGGTGAACCCGGTCCTACACCATGACAAATACAACCCCGTCGCTTCCGAGAGAGCCATCACTTATGACCATGGAGAGTTCGCAAACTGGGTATTTGACGGCGCATTGATCAAGCCAGCAACCTGGCAGAAGATGTACCTGACGACTCGGCCCTGCGAGACCAGCATCTCGTTCAATTGGCGTATCAATTCGACACCAACGATATCGGGCGGTGCGCACAAAATCTACGAGACAAATGAGGGCATGACTCTAGGCGACCTCATTGACGGTGCACTGGACCATGTAGAAGGGGCCGAAGAGCCGAGGGTTGTGGTGGAGCGCAACGTGAGGTACTGTGTTGGCGGGCAAGGGAAGAGCAAAAACCAGAGACAGCATCGCGGGACGCTAAGAAGCCTCATCGAGAGGTATGAGAAGGAGACTGGAAAGGCGGCAAAGGTCAATGGTAACGTGCGGACCAGCTTCAAGGATGTAGTCTTCCCGACGGCCGAAGAGAAGAAGGCGGTGCAGGCAGTGGGTAGTGCGTAGTATGACAGCGGAGATAGTGGATAGGAGCATGAGCAGATATGGGTCGTCTTACTTTGCAGCATGGGCAACGAGGTAGTGTTTGCGGGCCCTGAGTTGTTTCATAGGCGTTCTTGGGCGTTATGTGAGCCGCTTCTGCGGAACGGGATGGAACGAAGCGAACTATGCACAAGTGATGATACCTGAATAGTTCCAGATCGCGGATCCGATGGGCAAGAGAGCGGACGTTCAGTACAGCGCCTTGAGAAATCGATAGTGATAGCAATAGCAATAGCATAGTTGGTCCGAGCGTTAGAGTTGTCTCCACTCTCCACTTCCTTCCTGCATCGACCTCCGTACATTGAAGTCATAACCCACCCCATCACCATGAGTACTCGCGCTTTGCCGTTTGTTCGATCTGTATGGGAGTACGATACAGCCAGAACTCAAAGAACGCACTTCCCGATGCTCATCGTCTCTCAGGTCATTCCGAGCCAATTCCGGTCTAGAGCCAAGGTATTATTGATAACACCGAGCATGCAGGACACAACTGACCTGACACAGGCTCGTTGATGGCGTGAGATCTCTAAGCAACATGGCATTGACGCGGAAATGGCCAGCTGACCAATGGCCGCAATCTCCAGCTTCGCGTCACAGCAGCACGACCCGGCATCGTCAACTTCGAGCTCGACATCGAAAAAGAACACACCGTACGTCTTTGCCACCCCTATCAACCACAATTGCCCGCCTGACTTGACCAGAACCGCCTCAACATCCTCCACGGCGGCACCCTAGCCTGCATGACCGACCTCGGAGGCTCCCTCGCCGTGGCATCGCGCGGACTCTTCGCCACGGGCGTCTCGACTGACCTGAGTGGTAGAGCTCACCATCCAGCGATCCATCGCCTTGAATTGGATTCAGGATAGGAGCTGATGACAAATAGTGACCTACCTCTCCTCCGGCGGCAAGATAGGCGACACCATCCGCGCCGAAGTGACCTGCGATAAGTTCGGCAAAACGCTCGCCTACACTTCGATCAAGTTCATGAATGCCAAGGATGAGCTTGTGGCGAGGGGTAGCCATACGAAGTATGCTTGCTCTTCACGTATCATGGCGCAGTGACTGACGAGCTTGGGCAGATATGTGGCACTAGCCTGGAAAGACCCCCAGAACATCACCGACGAGCTATCACCACGACCTGAGAAGCCCGCATAAGCCACAGCTACTACACCGTGAAGATGATACCATGTTGTACAGCTGCCGCTCATGCAGTAGTAGACACATGCACTTTGTGGGTATATAGAGCATTACACTATACTAAGCAACACCATCCACCCCCTCTTCGTCCGCCTCATCCACATCCTCCGCAGCACCCCCCTCTTCCGCCTCCCCATCTTCCTCAACCGCACCACCAATAGCAGGAGGCGGCAAAACCCCACCCCCTTCCTTCAGCGCCTTAACCTTCGCCTTCGTCATCTCATAAACATACTGCCCCAAATGCTCTACCCCCTCCATCTCCGTCCCCTCCACCTCATCCCCTACACCCCTCCCACTCGGAAACATCTCCCCCGTAACCAGCACCAACTTCTTCGCTCTCTCAAAAAGCAACCCAAAAGCCTCCCTCAACTCCAAACTCGTTTCGAAAACTTCTCTCCGGCCCAAAACATACAACCCCAGCCTCGCTCTCGACAGCGCAACCGTAAGCCGACGGACGTCGCGCAGGTAGCCAGCCGTCTTCGTCCTAGTCATCGACAAAATCACATAATCGTTCTGCTCCCCCTGATACTTATCCACCGTGCCCACCCACCCGGGCATGCCGAAAAGTCTATTCCCCTTACATCGATGCGTGAGCACATCCCTTATTAAGGCCCTCTGCCCAGCGTACGCGGTCAGAATGCTGATGCGCTCAGCAGCGTATCCTAGCAAGCGCATATACTGGAACAACGCCACAGCATACTCCGCTTCTCCCAGATTCTGAATGAAGTGCGGAGTCGGCTCTGTCTCCCCTTTGCCCTTGTACTCCGGCACATCGATGAATTGGTATTCGTACCTCAACCCCGCGTTCGCCTGCACGAATTCCGGTGCCGTCGCCGTGAAGGGTAGATCCGTAAGCTGAGGGTATCGCCATTGATACAACCTCGCCAAACTCGGCCGACTCCTGCCCTGCGCATCAAGCATAACATGCGGCACCCCCAACCTCATCAATCGCTGAAAAAGACTCTGCTCCAGATTCGCGTAAGACCTCAAAGCAGCATTCTGCACCACCGGCGAATTCTGCAAAGGGTCACCCACTAAAACCACCCTTTGCAACCCTCCACCTCTTCCTCCACCTCCCACTCCTATATCACTAGAAGAATCTTGCTGCATAACAAAAGGCACAAACGCCTCCGCCTCCGTAATCTGCGCCGCTTCCTCCATAACCACGTTATCGTACCTGAACCCCAGATTGGCGATTTCTTGGCGTCTCATCGCCGCATGCGTAGAAGTCATCGCTATGATCCTAGCTTCCTTGACGAGAAGGTAGTTAGACTTATCCCTCTGCGTCCGCAAAAGCTCAAAAGGTCGTATATCCGCCAGCTCTTCAAATATCTTCTGCAAATGCCTTTCACACCCCTTCGCGATCTCGTTTTGCTCCTCCCGACTCCCTTCCACCGAGAAGAGAGGCTGCGGCGCGTCCGCGAAGAAAGCACCGAAAGGAAAGTTGGCTGCCACGTCGGCTCCGGAAGCGACAGAATCCCAGAACCGCTTCCACAACGGCAGCATCCAGACTTTGTTGAAGTATTCGGCCGTCTCGCAACTACTCCCATGCGCCCCCACCGCCCCCAAACTATCGCTCAACCGCTGCACCTCTGCCAGCAATCTCCCACCTCTCTCCAGAAAGCTGTCGACCCTCCCTGCCTTACCAAAGCTTCCCTCATTCTCAGTAACTATTTCTTCCTCCCCATGCCCCAGCCTCAAAAGATGCCGTTCATCGATATCCAGTTTCGTGATCTTCTGGAAGAGTTGGTTCAACGCCTGATTCGAGTGCGCGATCAACAGCGTCCTCTGCCCAGGGAAATTATGGTAGATATTACTGATAATCTGCGTGGCGACATCCGTTTTACCTGTTCCAGGTGGGCCGACCACAAGGGTTAACCCGGGTTGTGTGCCAGAAGTGATGGCTTCGATTTGTTTGGGCGTGAAACGCACGATATTCTTCTTCGGAGCATCAGCCACATACGGTCCCGTGTTAGTAGGGCGGTACGTCGTGACTCTCAGAGTCTCCGCCCCACCTTTCGTAGCATCGGGAGGCCCGTCGGGTTGGTCTCGACGACGCTTCTTACTTGGCCTCTTCTCCGCCCCAGGAGCCGCAGCCGCAGGCGTAGAGTCCACGCTTTCCAGGACGTAGGGAGGCGGGAACGAAGCATCGACCCTCGGATCAACCTCAACCCCCTTCCCCAAACCCGCCAAGCTCTCGGTCAAATGCTGCCAGTCCACAAATGTGTCTCGGTAGTCAACGCTCTTCAGTCGGTTGCCTAGGCGCTTGTAGCTTGCTCCCGCCGGATCTCCATAACCCAGGAATACATCTTGCAACCAAGTCGGTACTGGTGCGTCTTGCGCAAGGGCAAGCTGTTTGAGGGACTCCGAGACAGGCTTGAAGTTGTTCTCCCTCGCTTTCCGGCGAAGGATGACGTTGATGCTGTCGTAGACATCGCCTTTCCCAGCGTCTGCGCGTTCTTTGTCGGCTTTGTAGGCCGCTGCATCCAGGCGGAGAAGTAGACGTCGTTGCCTTGGCCGCCCAAACCCATCCTCTTGATCTTGCTCTCGCCTAAGCACCCGTCCATTTTCGTCCAGCACATTGATCACCTCCGCGCACCTCAGAGACTTGATACCCGCCTTCTCCGCCGGACTCTGCATCACGCCCGAGGCACTCCCATTCGTGAGCCGCCTATCCGTTTCCGCCGGCTGGACAGCCACGAGGAAGACAACATCCCCCTCCCTCAAACCCTCCCACTCCCTCATCAACCCCGGCTGCAGTCTGCTAACATCCAAAATGACCTCGACCTTCACCTCGCTCGGCACGTCCTCCCCCACTCTACTGGGCAGAACCTCAATAACCGCCGGCCTCCCAATCGGAATAGCCATCCGTGAGAACCCATCGAACCTCATAATCCCGCCTCCCATCCTCGGCTGCAGGCGCTTGATAGTATCCTCTACATGCTTCCTGATCTCGTAATATGCCTCGCCGCGAGAGAGGATATAGGATCTCCAGAAAAAGTCGCCGAGAGTCAGGTACTGCAAGTTAACCTTCGGGATCGCTAGGGGTCGGGAGCCGTTGTAGTCGTCTGCGCGAAGCATACTGGGTTCGTAGAGGGTGTTCTCGGTCGGGAGGATGGGGGTGGTGTGTAGGAGGTCGGTGTACAGGGGTTTGTGCTCGATGGTTGAGGCGATGACTTCGTCTAGGAATGCTCGGTCTGAGACGATGAGAGGGTTCGAGGGGTAAGCTGTTCGTAGTCCGAGTTGGTCGCAAAGTTCGACGAGCTCCGTGTCGTTCAGTGCTTTCAGATGGCTCAGGAGTTCGTCTCTCTGCGATAAGGATCCATAGTTGGCTAGGACCAGTATCTTCAGTTTCTCCGGGTGTAACTTGAGCGCGACGTTTTGCAGTCGAGCGATGCTTGTGTTGTGCGCCTCATCGTACTCCTGTCTACTCAATTGCTTCCCGCTCTGGTCGTCAATAGGGAAACAGGTATAGTGCTGCAGCAACTGATGCATGTCCCTCAGCAGCGCAGCGTCATCTCCATCCTGATACAGAGGCGAAAGCTTGATCGCAGATAGCAAGTTCAGGTCCCGCAACAGCGTGTTGACATAGCGCCTCGTCGGCAGCTGAGACAGCAGATCGCACAGAAGCTCCAAGAACCTCTCACAGTACACCAGATTGTCCTGCTTTGTGTCGGCTGAAGCATCGCCATCGTAGACCTTATCCAAAAAGTCCAGCAGCAGAGTGTACAACCAACTCCTCTCGAACCGTAACCGCGCCTGCCCAGCCGTGTCTGAATTCTCGTACTTCTTGCCTGCTGCCCTCCAAGCCTTCTGCAGCTGGGTACTCTTCGCCAAATGCCGCTCTCTAGCCTGATCGCTATGCAAGTTATGCCATATCCCAATGCTCACCAATGGCGCGCACTCTTTCCTCACCAACCCACTATCCAGACTCTGAAAAGCTCCCACCAAACAAGCGAGTAGATGTGTCCGCAACTTCGTGCCCAGCGATTGATCAATACTCAAATGCGTGACCCTTCTGAAGAAACTCGCAAACTCATCCGGTCTATCGCTGAAGATAGACCAGACGGGTAAATGTTCTTGTCGCTTGACATTGACCAGTAGAGCAATGAGCAGGACATGTTGATTCGAGCTCTCGTCGCTGAAGTTGGGCCAGAGGAAGCGCTCTAGTGCTTGAAGCTGTTCGAGCAGTAAGAGCGCGAAAGATGAAGGTGTAGTGTCTGCTTCGACAGCTTCCCAGAGCTCTTTGACAGAGTCCGCTGACTTGGAGGGTGTTTTGGTGAGCCAGTGTTTGCGCGCGAGTTGTGAGATGGTGTGGTCGCCGGACGTGAGGTCCTCTATTGTCGGTCGCGACATCGTTACGTCTTGTTATTCGGTCATGGTTGAAGATGCGACAAAACTACTGAGATCTTCATACGCGACTCGTGCAGCGTTTCAGAAAGTTGCTTCTAAGTTCAAGGCATCAACTTATGTCTGCCTGAACAGGACTTCCGTCTCCGCAAGCTCCCACTTCCACGACGACGACCAGCTCCCTCAGCGATCAGCAAAGCCATTGCGCGCGCACAGTTCCTCTCACAATGGCGACACAAACCTCCACAGAACCTCCCGCCGAGGTACAAAACGTCCGAGAAGCGTACCCAGAACTCGCAGTCACAAACGGCAAACGCAATGTCCCCGCCCGGAGACTGAACAGCGACTACCCAGTACGCCAAACACCACACCACCCATCCTCTTCGCCTCCCTACCACCACAGCCCAACTAACTCTTCTTAACTTATAGTTAATCGACTCAGACCCCCACTTCAAGCGCGTCCTCACCTACGCCCGCCCCTCCGACTACGCCGCCGGCCTAGCCTTCTCCTCCTTCATCCCCGCCGGCATGACCCTCATGGAACGCATCTCCCCCTCCGAAGTCGGCCGCGGCGGCTTCAGCTCCATCATGCGTCTCTCCGCCGGCCTTGGCGTAGCGAGCGGCTTCTACCTCTTCTACTCGCGCTCCATAAACCGCTTCTACGGTTTCTCCGAAAACAGACGGGAGATTGAGATGGATATGCGGGAGATGACGGATAAGGTTAAGAGGGGGGAGCCTTTGTATGGAGTCAGTACCATGACGGAGTATATGCAGGGGGTTGCTAGTAGGCAGAGTAGGTATGCGGGGGTGTTCATGCATGTGATGCCTTGGTTTAATTTCGTGAATCATAATCAGCATGGTGTGGATACGGCGAAGTATTACAGGAATGCTGAGAGGGAGTTGGAGGCGGAGAGGGTGGGCGGGAGCTCATGAAGGGAGAGGGTAGAGGGTGGAAGATATGCTAAGGCGTTGGGTCTGTCATGTACAAACGAGAAGAATACCTCGCGGGCTTGAAAGCTGTCAAATGTCCTGATCTCTGCGTCTGATGGAGTTTCATTATGCGCTTTTTGGTGGTATCATCATGCTATTTCATTATTTTTGTTGATCAATTGCAATGGGTACGCTGAACCACGTCCCCTCTAGGTCCCGGCTTGCCAGCAGCCGACTTCTTTCCACTTTCATTCGCCCTTTCATCCACGCCGCCTCTGCGAACTTCCGCGCTCCAGACAGCCCTCAACAACCACCAACGTCCATCACGATAAAATACACCCTCTCACTCCTCACCCAGCACCTCCGCGTCCGCAAGGTCGCGCACCTTGGTGCATATCCACGTACTCGCGTACATATTAACCCTATCCGTACACGTACCTGGCGGTATCCTCGCGGCAACCCTCTTCGCCCCAAACCCATTCTCCTCGAACACCCTCACATACCAAGGATTCAGTCCAGCGCTTCTGAGCAGGACTCTTCCTCCGATCTTGAGAGCGCGATTTACCGCGAGAACCTGTGCTTTAGCCTCCGGACCAGCAGGTGTGAACCAATCCATAGAATCCATAAGCACAGCGATAGTGAGACTCTCCGGCTGCATGCGCGCGAAAACTTCGCTCAACTCATCCGTGTGGATGCGGAGATTATCGAGCGCGCCGGGTGCGGAGAGCTTGATGTGCGCTTTAGGAGTTAGGTAGGTGGGGTGGCAGCGGTGGGTGTAGTGGCCTATTTTTCGCCGTCAGCATCCCCATCGCTATCTCTACCTTGCCCATGATCCTGCAGCAACGGGAGGGAGTGGAAGTGCCGCTGCCGGTGGAGGGTGGAGGGTGGAGGGTGACTTACCCAACAAACACACAAGGTAATAGTGGTTGTCTTCGCTGACCAGCGTGTCGTTAGCGACAGGGTCGAGAGTCTGAACACCATAATTCCAAATCGCCTGCCCACTCTTCGTCGCCCCAACATCCCCCGGCTGACCAGTCCCGCTTTGCTTCTCGTCAATCTTGGCATCGCTGGACTGACGTTTAAAATCCTCCTCAATCATGGCCCTCTGCTCCCCCGGCACACCCAGCGCCTGCCACAGAAATCTCTCAGACCCAATGACGAAGTACGCCAACAGCTGGCTCAACAACACCTTCCGAACCCTCTTCGTCCATATCTCCCTCTGCTCCGCCAGGGTCTGCGCCTCGCAAAGCCGGCGCATATCATTCCTTACCCCCAACAAACTTCCAAGCCAGGCAACGAGTTGGATGGCGTGACGACTCCCTCCTGTATAGTAAAATCCGTTCCCACTGGGGTTGAAGGTCTGGTCGCCGTGGTGGAGCCAGTAATCGAAAGCCTGGCTCGAGAGGTGCGGGGAGAGGTTGTTGAGGAGGAGGGAGCGGAAATCTTCGTGCTTGCCGAGACCGAAGAGTTTCCACATGTCCTGATACTCGAGGCTGCGGTAGGCCGCGACTTTGAGCTCGAGGAGGTGGTTCTGGGCGGGATTGAGATCGACGGCGTGGATGCGTTTTGGTCGCTCTAGAGCGTAGGAGAGGATGTTGTCGCCTGCGGAGGTGATGGCCAGGATCACGTCGTCGGAAGTGATTTTGAGCAGACGAGCATCCGTGCGGCTGTCTTCCCAGGTGAAAGCGTAGATGTACTCGTCATTGAACTGTCGATGCTTTGGCAAGGAGTCGTCGTAGTGGATCCTCGTCTTGTTGTTTTGGTAGTATGTTGCTGGGAGTGGAAGGCTAGCTGCGAGATTGACGACCGCGGCATCGTACTGTTTGCTCCTGCGCTCGGTACTCGAGCTCCTACGCTTCTGACCAGCAGCCAAACTCTGGTTATGCAGATCCAGCGCCGAGATGAAGGGTGACTCCGTCACAGCGGCGTCCAGCTGGGCAACCTCCTTAAGCATCGCCCCCGTGTTCCTGGTACAGCCGACGAAGATGTAGTATGGGATCTTGAATCCCACGACATTCGCCCTGCGATTCGTACTCAGGATAGTGCCAAACTTATACTCAATGTAATCCCTCCTCGCACTCTCCAAATTCACCCGATCGAGCTCGAACCACGTCCGCCAGAAGACCCGGGATATCCACATACAATGCCTGTCAATCGCTCCCCCAATGTAATTCCTTCCCGAAAACTCGATCTGGTTCTGGACGTAGAAGTCTACCACCCCGACGATGCCGTTGGGTGCTAGGAGGTTGGTGACGCTGTCGATGGCGGGATGGAACTCCGGGATCATGCTGAGGCTGTAGGACATAGTTAAAAGATCCGCTCCGATGGGATCTTGGGCGTCCGAGTTGTAGAGGGCGGGTTCGCCGATACTGAAGTCCTTCTTCTCATCGTCGTCCTCCGATCCAAGGCCGCTCTCGTAGTCACTGAGCCGGAAGATCCTGGCGTCTTCGCAGATAACGTGGACGTTGTTCCAGCCCAACCGCTTGAACCTCTCGCGAGCAATCTCGCAGAGCGATGGACTTAGATCCACCAAGTACACCGCGTGGAAAAAAGAGGGTACATCGAGTTGTTGTTGCATTTGCTCGATGTTCCAGCCGGTTCCGCCACCGATGTCCACCCAGATGGGTTTCTGAGCGAGCTGTCCGTGAGTACGTCTGTACTTTACTTGAGCGGCGACTAAAGCTAGCATGTCTTCCCGGCCCTGCAGCAGGCGGGTCCGTGTGGCGTCGTAGACGGAGGCCTGGGACTTGTAGAAGGATTCCAATGCATCTTGTTGGTTGCCTGTGCCATCTCCAGTGTGTGGTTTGAAGAAGCAGGAGTAAGCGAATTGGCCGTAGAGACGAATAGCCTGGTAGAGTTTCTTCAGAACGCTTAGCTCGGTGAAGGAGAGGACGGAGTAGGCGATTAGGAGGACTGCTAGGAGGACCGAGGCGAGGGAGATTTGGTTGATGGGGTCCGTGAGGCGGTGGTAGAGGGAGGTGGAGATTGCTGAGGACATCGTTGGAGGTGTGTGCTGAGCTCGTGCGCTCAGCTACGATTCAGTGGTAGGACGAAAGGAAAGTCGTGAGAGGAACAGGAAGAAGAGGAATGAAGCAAGGGAAATTTGCCTGTACTTGACCAGCGATGTCGCTCAATGTCAACAGCACATGTGAGACCACTGAGCCATTGTTTGGGACCCATTGCCATCGTTCACCCGATCGTGAAGGCGCACTGCGTCAATGTGCTGTATCGCTGGCATGTGCAGGTCGAGGACACCCCGCCGTCACCCCGCCATGCGCATATCTTCAGCAGAAGGCGTTGAGTCGGCGACGCCATTGGGGCCATTACCAGCCTATCAACAGGCCACATGTAACGTCGGTACCAGAGGTTGTGACGGAGGAGCGAAGAGCAGCCGCGAGTTGCGCAGGAGGAACTGTCACAAGCCAGACACGAATGTTGATGCAGGACAGCTGCAGGGACCAGTAGGATTGTGCAGGCGATGCCACGAGCTGCAAGATGGAGCTTGCCCAAAGAAGAAGCTATGGTGGAGCTGACCAATCATATGCGAAAAGGGTCTCACGCCTTCAACTTCAAGGCTACTATTCATCCTCCATGTTGCGCCGAAAGATGACCTTACTTTCTGGTATGAAACGACCATCCCGACTTCGGACGACGTATTGAACATAGCCAGGCGCATGTAAGGGAACTATCACGGGATTAAGGACTCAGCACTTTGCCGACGTTGAAAAGACAGCTGCAAGGCTGCCAGGAGCCGCAGCGGCATACCTTACAATGCCCCAGCAATAATGGTAGAGTATACCTTCTCGGCTTGTCAGCTATCACAGCATTTACAACGCTGCGCTCGAACAGCGATGCTAGGCGATCGAATAATTGCACTGCAGAGAAGCCGTGAAAGGAGTATCAGCGGATAAGTTGTTTCCTGAGCGGAAAAGGCATGCGGACGTCCAACGCCTGTATTGGTGTCTCCCTGAATGCACCGCCTACAGCAACAGAACACCGTGGAGTAGCAGGCATTGTTGAACACATTTGTGGCCGATCCGATATCAGACCCCCCCTCAGATCCAGCAGGCGAAGCATAAAGATATTGCAGAGCTATAGAGAGTGCCAGACTGCACCGCGGCAGGTCTCCACCTTTTCCAGAGCACTTAGGTCCAGAGAGCAACACAGTAGCTCATATGCTTGCTGCAATCTGACAGGACGGAAGCGATCATGACTTCTTTCAGACGCCCTTGCAATCGCGCATATTGCCGGAGCGATATACAACACCACAGGGCTGCAAAGAGTATAGCTTGCCAGGGTGACTTGTAGAGCCGAGAGGGAGTGTCGTCAAAATTTATCAGCAGCTGCGTGCAAATATAATGGTTTGCATTGTGGTGCGTTCGAAGGATGACTCGCAGACCTCCAGACGCCGGCCAGGCTTCCGTTTCCGCAACGCTATTATATAGATGGCTGTGAGCTTTAATCCCCAGGAGCTCGACAGTGCGTTCCCTTGAGGTGAGCTCGGTGTAAACTTCGTAGTTTGGTTGTAGAGATGTTGTACAAGTATCGCAGTGCTATGCAACGCTAATGCATCGCCCCTCCCATGCGCCCGCTAGCCATACGATGCAACCCCGAAGCACGCCTAAAGCGACGACTTCGCACCCGAGTACTTCGCCTTGCCCCAATCCCACGGCACATACCTATACTTAATCATACTCTGTATCTGCCTCCTCATAGTCAAAAACACCAGAATCAACCAATAAACCACCAACACGGGCCAGAAAACCGGCAGATTGAAGATCTCGCTCCAACAGCAGGCGAAACCCAGACTTATCGCCCTTGTCGCTGAGTGCCAGAACTTGAATTCGGGGAGTCGCCGAACAAAGGGTTTGAATTCTTGGTCGTTCTTTGTGGGGAGGGAGGATTGGCCGTCTTCCATGTCGGTGTCGGCTTCGAGGGAGGGGTCGAATTTGGGGGAGATGAAGGCGAGGAAGAGGTTGAGGAGGTAGATGCCGAGGGAGTAGGCGACTGTCGTGCTGTCAGAATCGCGTCATATCAGTCTTCGATGTGTTTGACCTACCGATGTACCAGCCTTGCGCGAAGACTATGCGAGCCATGAAGGCTAAGAGGATGAGGCCGGTGCCTATCCATCTGTAGGCGACGTAGGGTGTTGATTTGTCGAGGTAGCTTTGGTATATCTGCGTATTCGTTCAGTACGCGCCATCATATGCGACCATGTATTTTGAAGCAATTGCCCTCCATCGACCAGTACTACTCACCCGTTGGAACCTCGTCGTCTGCGCGCTCACTGCGCCAAAGGGCGTCTCTGGCTCAGGCGCATCCATCTTCGTAGGGAGTAAGAGGTAGCTGGTGTGGAGGCGACACTGATCCAACGCTGATATGGGCGGAGTTGTGTGAAGAAGGTCGTGTATTGAGAGAAGACGCGGCCTTCTTGCCTCTGTTCAACGTGTCTTCACTTTTCCAGGTCCGCGCCTGCCCAACCAGCGGCCACCGGCAAACGGGTGGGTCCGGCGCTATGCCCTGAAACGTGGCTCAGTCGTGAGGCTCAACTCAAGCTTTGCGATCGCCTCGGTTGTCCTTCTCCGCCTGTGAGAGCTCCCAAGCTTGCGATTCAAGATGCAGAAACACCCTCTCTCTTTTAGTGCCGCGAGCAATTGCAGGCTCGTCCATATACAACAATGTTGGCTGCCAGGATAAGGCCATGCGCCTCCCAATTCGGGAAGTTCATCGCACCCCTACGAGCAAGCTACTCAACAGCAGCAGAGGGAAAGAGCTATGAATACATCAAAGTCTCAACACCCAAGACGGGCGTTGGGCTCAGTATGTGTGATCTAGTACGAGGGATACATGGACCAGTGGCGATGCTGATACTGGTGCAGTCGAGCTTCACCGCCCAAAAGCCCTCAACGCCCTCTTCACACCGCTCATCCTCGAACTAAACGATGCCCTTAAAGCATTCGACAAGGACAAGTCTGTGGGCGCCATGGTCCTAACAGGTTCGCACAAAGCATTCGCAGCAGGTGCAGATATCAAGGAGATGGCGAGCAAAGAGTTCGCAGACGCTTATGGCGACGACTTCATCGAGAGCTGGTCAGAGCTACCAAACACAATCAAGAAGCCGGTGATAAGCGCTGTAAACGGCCACGCGCTAGGAGGAGGCTGCGAGTTGGCGATGATGTGCGATATCATGTACGTCTCCGAGAAAGCGAACTTCGGGCAGCCGGAGGTGAAGCTTGGTATCATCCCAGGAGCGGGAGGTTCGCAGCGCTTAAGTCGCGCAATCGGGAAGAGCAAAGCCATGGAACTCATCCTCACAGGCAAGAACTTTAGCGGGAAAGATGCGGTTGACTGGGGTCTTGCTGCTAGGCTATTCGCGACGCCCGAAGAGTGCGTGGAGGGCGCACTGGAAACGGCGGAGATGATTGCTGGATACAGCCGGATAGCGGTGAAGGCGTGCAAAGAGGTGGTGAGCAAGAGCCAGGACTTAGGCATACGGGAGGGCGTGGAGTACGAGCGGAGAGTCTTCCACGGACTGTTTGGCAGTGAAGATCAAAAGATTGGAATGACTGCTTTCGCGGAGAAAAAGAAGGCTCAGTGGAAGCATAGATAGACAAGAATACAAGGATTGCATTCAGCTATATCGAGCCGGTCCTCGTCTCTTTAAAGGCCGTTGACGTCGTGACATCCACCCATGCTGGCAGCCTACTCCTTCCTAAACCCCATATCCAAATGATCCGCCGTACCCGTGTTCATATTCTGAACCTGCTGCTTCCCGCTGATGTGGTCGCTCGGCGTCGTCGCGGCTCCCTCTGCACATTGATCGGTTAGCCAACCTATCCCACTTCACCTCGCTTTCTCAATTCCATCTGACCATTGGCGGAACTTACTGCTCGGGTTAGCCATCTCCCCCAAGCTGGCTGTAGCATCATCCGCTTTCTTGGAGCTACCGCTCCTCATGTCTCCTCCGCCTGCAATGGTCTCTCCTACGATGGTGCTGGTGCTCTGTAGACCTCCTACAGTAGAGAGGATTGTGGCGTTAGTCTTTATCCTCCGAGAAGTATGCAGGGTAGAGATGCGCGGGATGAGAGTGGGAGTGGGAGATGACATCCGTACCGCCTTGGCCTTTGAGGGCGTCGCGCATTTGGGAAGTCATGTTGCTTTGATATGTACGTTTTGGTTTTGACAGTTCGCTTATGGGGGACTTTTGATAGAGGATGGGATGGAGACAGCTGGTTTGATATTCGCGCTTTCGGGGTACGCGAAGAGGGAGGGGGTGGTGAGACTGATGACGTAGGGCGGGACTTGAAGTTGGCTTTGGTGCCTCGACGTCTGTAACAACCTCACCATCCTTCTGGTCCTCTGATCTGGTCTGCAATCGACGATACAGTACACAAAAGCAGCCTGACTAACTAATTCCTAAGTTTCCAGATTCATCATCACCCTCAGAGTCTCTCTCATCTGGTCTTACGGCCATTACTCAAGCACCTTAGCAGCCCGCTGCACTCTCAATGAAGCGCCTCCATCTCCAAGTCAAGCTCCTCCCTCTCCAACGCCACTCGCTTTTTCTCCAGCTCGATCTGCTCCTTGTCCAGCGCGATGCGGCGCCGCTTAATCTCGCGCTCTTGAGACGTGGTGCGACGCAATGCTGTAGCTTGCACAACAGGTGAGTCGACCATCTGGTTATGTGACTCCGAAGCTTCAGACTCTACAGCTGCCGTGCTCCGGTGCTCTAAACGCTTTCGCTGCTCATTCTCCGTCCAAGCGGTCGAGAACCATACGTATGCCAGCCAGTCTTGGAACGTGTAATACCTCTCTTCGCTTGACTTTCCGAACAGTTTCCTCTGCTCGCGCTGCATGGCTATGTGGGAGAGAAAGAATCCCCCGTCTCGCTCTGAGCGAAGAAACTTACCCTCGTCGTACACACGATAAGTCCGAGAAAGATAATTGGCATGTCTAAAGTCCCAATCGTCTCCTGACCTCAAATGTCGAGTACGGAAGGACACCATCCACGACTCCTGATCCGGACGAGTATCCTTCCGCAGCACACAATCTTACGAGCATGCCACATGAGCAAAGCACGTAAGTACCGGCTACTCAAAGCATTATGCTTCGGTCGAATCCGAGCGTTGAAGCCCTCGTCATGTCCGCTAGGCAAGATAATATCGAAAAGCTGCTCGCTATCGGTGGACAACTTCTTGGCCAGGCTGTCCGTCCCATAGTAGTAGCTGATCTCGGGGACCGCTGCCGTACGCCGTCCCCATCCCCTGCAGCAGCAACGGACATAGAGATCCAGCATCGTCGCCACTACAACCTCAGACACGCCAAGTGCCCTGGCTGGTTGAAAGAGTTCAAGGTCGAGACGCGCGTGGTAGTTCGCTTCTAAGTCCCACTCATACAATGGAAAGCGATGTCGAGCTCGATTCCGCCTTTTCTCTTGCGAAGACGAAAATGAGGAATGAGGCCGAGGCCGACGAGATGCGCGCCACATCTCGCGGCACAGTGCGGCAATAGAGAGGAAGTGGTACCAATCATCCTTTCGGAGCTTGTCGGGACACTGCTCATGGAGACCACAGTCTAGGGCTAGGCAGTAGCAGAGGAAGCGGCGAAGGCGTTCCCGGGGCTCTGGCTTTGGCTCCGAGCTCGGCTGCTGCTCCTGCTCCTGCTCCTGCTCCTCAAAGCATCCAGATCCAGCGAGTCCGTGGGCCGCATACGGAGGCAGTGGCGAGCCAGGTGTAGGGATCTTATCAGCACGTTGGCTCTCATGGGCGCAGTAGCTTGGAGGCTGCTCATCAGCCATTATTTCGTGTTCCTGCTCGGCGGGCTGCGGACTTGGTGAATGGTATGTGCGACTGACCTGGTGTGCGGAGTGGTACGATCGAACAGCTTGCGGGATTTGATCGGTGCCTGACGCGGTCCCGCTACCACCCACGCAGACGGTCGGTGGAGGAAACGAGCGGGGCTCCCTGGAACATTACCGCAAAACTGTACCGTCTGGCGATGCTCCGGGAGGCTCTGGCATGCCATGATTTTCTGGTGGATTGGGCCGATCTGATCTCCTCCACAACAGGCCGCCCGTGACCCATTGCCCTGGGATAGCCCAAACCCGAAAGCGGAATACCGAACATACCCGTACCATGGGTCTCTACGCCAGATGCGTATGTACGCAGGACTCATGTGATGGTCGCCACTGCCTATAAGAACCTGGCCTGCCGCCCCAATTGCCCAGGTCCTGCTTCCTTTCTACATCCCACTTTGTCCATCGTTATATCCCCCTTCGTCTTTCTTGCTGCCATACATGTATATCCCGCCATATATCCCGCCATCTATCCTGCCATCTATCCTGCCATCTATCCTGCCATCTATCCTGCCATCTATCCTGCCATCTATCCTGCCATCTATCCTGCCACCTATCTTGCCATCTACTGCCATATACTACTACTTACTCTGCTTTCCGCGCGTTGCTTGTTTGCCATTTATCCTGCCATCTATCACCATCTACTCGTTCTGGATCCTCCTACGAGGGGTGCAGGTTTCGAGGGGTCCTACGAGGCCTCATCAGTCTTCTCTGCTGCCTTCAGTATGCAGAGAGCTGGAGAGGCCTACGCTTCCGCTTCCGTCGATCGGTAAGAAACCCCCCGTGTTATGCCGCCTTCCTTGGCGATGAGATAGCTTCATCTATGTACCGCGACTGCCTCAACCGACCGCCTGCCTCTCCGACGTTTCGGGGCACCTTGAGCAAACGTATCGCTGCTTAGTAGACTCACATGTTCGGCTGGCGCTTGGGACTCCCGCAGGACCACGAGTATCCAAGCTTTTCATGCTGGCGAACGCAGTCACAGCACGTATGCCGCCTTGAGTATGCGGCCGAAGCAGCTGGCAAACAATCTAGCTCAGGCGGGACGGCAGCACGAGTCGGTGGAGCTGTAGAGTGCTAATGGTGTGCGCTAGTAGTGTTTCTGAGGAAGGACATTGGGATAAGCCGCGAAGCTTGAGAAAGTTGAAGAAATCTGCGCTCTTGATACAAGAACGCCAAGCATCAGCCAACGTATAGACATAAGGTCTGCCGCGGTCAGCTGACGAGCGTATAGTTGCCTCTCTGCACGCAAGCAACACCACAATGAACTTTATGTATACTCGATACAGCCTCCCATTCTTCAAGTTTCACAATCTGTAGCAACACAACCACCATGCCTGAAAGGCTTTTCTCTGGGAAATCAAGCCACACCTCAAGCAATTTTCTCGCCATCTTACTCCCTCCGCAAGGAACCACCATCGTCGAGTGTCGCTTCGATCGCATTCGTAGGTTCGATGATCTTGTAGATGTTCAGTCTTGGCGCTTCTTCAACAGCAGACCAAATGGTCGCTAAGCGCATGACATAGTAGGAGAGGAGGGTATTCACCAGTAAGGCCGCGGCTCATACCCGCCACGCTCGTAGGCCCTGCCATCCCTCCTCGGGCTTGGTGGACGTCCGTACGGCTCCCTTCCGTGGCCGTTGACGTAGGGATCCGCATCAGGGTAGCCGCGTGGTGGGGGTGGTGCGCCGTAGCGGTCATCAGGGTAGCGACCGCGTGGAGGTGGAGC
>JAKLLW010001027.1:0-19723 GCA_022814695.1 Neocatenulostroma microsporum | reverse complement strand
TCGTTGAAGAGCAAAGGCGTGACAGACCAGACGGTCTCGAAGTCGGTGGCCCAATTCGTCTGGCCGCTGAAGGGTGGTAGGGTCTTCAGCGTATCGAAAGCGTAGCGCTTCTCGCTGCGACGCTTTATCTCGCGCTCATTTGATGAGTCGTCGCCGTCAGCGGTCTTGCCAGACGCAGCGGCGTGCGCGATGCCTGGTGCCGCGATGCCTGGTGCCGCGATGCCTGGTGCCGCGATGCCTGGTGTGTTGTCGGATGTCTCGACTACAGGTTCGCCAGCGAATTCCTCGCCCTTCAGCAGATCGATGATTGTGATTCGCGGACTCGATGCACCTGCAGCCGAGCTTGCAGAGGCGGGTACGGCGGGTGGATTCGTGGACGGGCTGATGGAGACCTGGTTCGCAGCGGGGGTCGCAGCAGTCGCGGTGGGCAAGGTTGCAGCCATTGGTCCAAGAATCGGAAAGCTGTCGGTGGACGGTGGAGTCTGGGTCCCGTTCGTTGGCGCTTTCTTCTTCCGAGAGAGCACGAACTGCACGCTGTAGACATGGAGCTGGTCCGGCACCTTGTCGACGGCCACGTAATTGGTAACGATGCGAGTTGATTCCCCGCCTTTGCCCTGGCGAGCCGTGCTGCTGGTCTTGTCGTCGCGTTTGTCGACAGAGCAATCGTCATAAATCGCAATGGTGGTTGTCTCCGCCTCTGAAGCGCCCTGGAGGCCTTTCTCGTTCTTGCACCGGAACTTCCAAGGAGGCGGTGCGACCTCCTTCGTGGCCTCCTTGCTTGCTGAGCTGGTCGTTGGCTTACTCCCGGAGGGCGTGTTTGATGTTGCGTTGCTCTTGTCGTTCTGCTGTGTCGTCACCGCATCACTCTGTGGCTTTTTTGGCGGCGGGGTTTTCGTGAACGCCTTCTTGAAGAGACCTTCCATGACATGCTTCGTCACAGGTTTGCCCTTGAACTTGTCGTCAGATTGTAGTGTGGAAAGGAGGAGCTTGCACTCGTCGGCGGTCTTGTCGGCCTGGAATGGGTCGCCAGCCTCTTTGAAGTCCGGCCACAGTTTGGCAACGTCGGTCTCATCGCATTTGCATTTCTCGATGATGTGCTTGTTGAGTGGGTCGACTTGGGCTTCCTTGCAGCGAGGGCAGATCGTTTTCTTGTTCGATTTTGGAGGCATGTTGATCGTTGATTGATGTGGTAGTGTGAGTGTGTTGCCTGCCGAGAGAGACTCCAACAGCAGAGCAGAGGAGAACGATATAGAAGGACGGTGCAAGGCAGCAAGATCATAACTGTGAGACACTTTGCTCAACGCACAGAGAAAGCATGCATGAATCAGGAGACAAACCGTACTGAGAAGACGCGCAAACCACCGCCCATGTTTGCATCCCATGTTTGGAGAAACCTGGCCAAATGGAGGCTAACATGATCCAGGATCGCATTCATGCGGTCGCCATGGCTGCATTTTGGCCCTGTTTCGTATGCGAATACCCGTAGCTGAATGGGCGACGTTCATGTTCCAGCCCGCCCACGGCAAACGTATGCAGGTTTCCGACCAGAAGATTGCGATGTCGAAGAGCAAGACGTGCGTTTGGCCGCCAATTCGGTTCAGATCGGATCGCGACGCAGGGTGCCGCAATCTGCAGGCAGCCGTTAGTATGTCGATTGCGACGGGTAGGCGGTCGAGACCCTCAGAGATTCTGCTCGACGTCGCAGCTAAGAGGACATTGCCATGTTAGTATGAGCGCCTCTCTGATGTCTTCCAGCATTATAGATGACAGTGCGATCTAGACATGGCCGAAAGCGACCAGGCCATGGCCCCGCTTACGGGGTGAGTGTCATTTCGTGTGTGTACATGGTGCTCCTCTTATCCTCTCCCACCCATCTCCAGCCCCAAACCCCTCGCACACTTTCTAGCCAACACCATCTTCCCGAATGCTTCCCGCCCTAAACTCCTCATCTGCCTCACGAAATCGCTTCCGCTCACCCTGCCCCTGTCCACAGCCTTCTGAAGCACATACATCGCCTCTCTACAGGCAGCCTCTTCTGCACACAACGTCCAGAGCTGCTGCGCGACCATCGTAGGTGCTACGAGCACATCGTCAATCGGTGGCTGAGGCTTAGACTTGGCGGTGTTGATTGAGTGATCACAGTCTGCTATACTGCGGCGGAGGATGGACTCATTTGAATCTAGCGTGGCAGAGAGGGATTCGAGTTGCCGGATCTCCTGTTCTAGGCGTTGGTGTGCTGAACGCAAAGCAGTTGCCTGCGCTTGTAAGGGTGCAATGGCTGAGAGGTTCTGGTTGACCTTCGCTTGGGCTTGCTGTGTCAGAGAGGTCGATAATGCTTGAAGCAAATGTTCTTTCTCCGGATTCGGTGGGATGGGTGGCGCGGGCGCGGGTGGACCAGCATTGTTGTTACCAGGTAAGGCTACCTCGAAGGGATCCGAGAGCAGGTCGGGTGGTGGTGGTGCTTTCCTTGGCTGAAGTGCTTGCTGGTGATGTGGCGGATAGTTCTGGTTCGCACCTGGGTACTGATAATGTTGCGGCGGCGGCTGCTGATAGTGACTCGGATGCCGTGGTGCTTGTTGCGGGTTGTATGGTGCAGCTTGAGGTGGAGGCTGCTGATAGTTCTGGTATTGTTGCGGTGGTAGTGAGGGCGCCTGCGAATACCTCTGATCCGCAGGCATGGCGTAGCCATTGATCGGAGAGACGGGTGATACCGGACTTCTATTACTGTTCGACCGGAGCTGTTGGGAGGGCTGACGATGCTGCTGAGGCAATGGCGGCATCGGTGGACCGGGCGGCCTGCCATTCTGGTAGCCCAGCGTCTGCGGAGGCAATGCTTGTGACATCGGCCTTGGAGAAGCTGTGTAACCATTCTGGTAGTGCGGTGAAGGTGCATACTGCTGGCTTGATTGTCGTTCGTGAGGCAACGGGGGTAGTGGCGGTCCATCTCGCGCCGTACTCCGTGAAGACATACGTTGTGGCAAAGGGTCGGCATACTCCTCGCCTGGCTTCGGTGGCCTGGGTGGTGGCGTACTTGCGCTTGGCATCTCAACTGGCGCAACACTCTCAACTCTCTGTTTAGGAGGCGGTTGCGGTGGCATTGCGCTCGCCCCAGGTGCAGACTGCGGTTGCGGCGTGTGCTGGCTAATCGGTCGCTGGTGGTACTGCTGCTGTTGGGCTTTGCTGATGACGGGTGGCTCCTTGGCGAAGACTTGCTGTAGTTGCTCCAAGAACTCTGTGATGCTGGCCCGATCCCACATGCTACTCCAGTCCCGCAAGTACGGGTGGTATACTCTCCCGTCTACGCCTACATGCTGGCCAGGACGAACCAGCATGTCTCGACCGGGTGTGATATACACAAATGGTGGCTCTTGTGGGTATGACTGAGGTAACCATAGCTTGACTGGGAAGCGGTATGTGGTTCCTCGAAAGCCTACTGGTAGAGTGCCGGAGAGCGTGAGCAGAAGCGCAGAGCTACCATTCTCATATGTGTAGACTTCAGTTCGAGGGCTTATGGTAGGGTAGGCGGAGAGGGTGCGGGCGGCGTCCGAGTATGCTCGTTGAGGGTCACGGTATTCCTGGCTAGTCTTAGCCTTCTTCTCTTCTATCGAGCAATGTATGTATGCCTACATGAAGTACGCTGTACAACCATGCAAGCACTTTCTCCGGTACTTGGGCCATCGTTGCGGCGTCTTCTCCCAAGCCACAAGATACTCCGATCTCCTCCAACCTATTCCGATCCCTCTTTCATAGCAAGGTGAATCCAATGTCCATCAATTCTCTCCCAGAAGCGTACAACCAATGTGATCAGGCTCGCGACTGGCATGAGCCTCGAAGTGACGAAGTCGATGCAGCGGACTCGGTTCCGCTTCGAGGTCTGAGTGACAGGTTGGCACTCACTTGACCGTCACCAACCAACATACAACGGACACACCACGTTGATTGCTATACAGGACTGCACTGTGGCATGCCACGTCTCTCAGGCCTCCAACGGGACGTCTTGGGTCTCTACCGGCGATGCCTACGCGCCGCGAGAGCGAAGCCAACAGACACGCGACCAAACTTCGAGGCTTTCGCGCGGAGGGAGTTCGAGAAGAACATGGAACACAACAAGAAGGACTTTGGGACCATTGAGTTCTTGTTGAGGAAGGGGAATAGGCAGCTGGAGATATACGAGCAACCGGGTGTGAGGAACATCGTTGGCTGAGGATGGATACTGCTTGAGGATTGAGGCTATGCTATCAAAAGCCTTGGTACATGAAGGAATCGAAGTCAAGTCGAGTTTGATTGGAGCATTGAGCATGAAGCCCTTCCAAGTACCAATGCGCGAGGTTTGGCGACGAGGGACATTGGCCCCATCTCCGCGAGGCCGAAAGGATCTCGTGCTGCTGTATCAACGACTATATGGTTGAGAGAAGCCTTTTTCTTGGAAAGAGGACAGCGCATCTCGAGGCTGTAAAGAGTCCTCCTATACTAGCAGTCTATCCTGGTTGAGCATTCCCGAGGCGGCGAAATATACTTCTCAACAAGCCTCGCCGTGCGTGGCGTGCCTGCCTGCAGTCACGCTGAAACGGCAGGCACGAAGTTTTGTTCTGCGCTACTGCATCACCTCCCGTTCCGCCCGTTTCTTGCTCCTCCACTGGTATCGCACCGCAAACAGATCTTTTGCTCTTGAGATTCCACATCGGATCTTCAACAACCTTACGGCCAACACACCTTCCACGGACCACCGCTACCGCAAGCGATCACACGGAGGATGGGACAAGCAAAGCGCGATCGGCGCCACAAGGCGGTGCAGATGAGAACTGCACAGCCGTCCGTCACACGAACCGAGAGCCACTCACCAGGGCAGCAGAGCCGTCTGCTAAACCTGCCGGCGGAGATACGCAACCAGATCTACGAGCTTGTTCTCACGCACGAGAGTGAAGATACCAGTACAAAGCTGCGCATTCGGATATACCCATCTCAAAGCATCCTCAACATCCACGACGGAGCCCTCGAGCGCGTACCATCACTCGCACGCACCTGCCGACAGCTGCGCAAAGACGTTTACCCCATGTTCATCACATCTGCATTCACCACATCTCTGTCACAGAACCGTGGCCGAGTAGTGTGCTACGTTCACGACTTCGCGCTACAAAGGACATCTCGCCGTCTTCGCGCATCTGTCAACGGAAGTCAGAGGCATGGTACGCTCCAATCAGTGCGTGGAGGTCAGTTTGAGCTTCAGCCCGACCCCAAACTACCGCATCAATGCCAAGTCCCTGTCCGACTGGCTCGAGTTCTGCAGCAGATCTCCAAAGGTGTTTCCTGACCCACGTTTCCAATACAGCTTTGGTGGGTGCCTCCCGAACATGATCGGCTTTGCCACCGTCGGCCACATAGTCCACGACAGCGAGTGGGTTCGCCTCTTTAAGGGCTGGGTGAGCGTTGTGGGGCTCCGTCACACAGTGAGTGCTGAGCAAGTGCTGAGGAAGGCAAAGGCGTTAGGTATGGAAGTCAAGATGGACAGGCTGGCGGGCTCGGCGTCAATGGAGAAGGTGGAGACGGATGGTATGGACCGCTGGACGACAGCTTTCCTGATTGCTGAGCGGTAACATCACAAGGGGTTATTCCGATGCTGCAGGCGAAGTCAATTGCTGAGGAGCGAAAAAGAAAGACGGTGGATGTCCAAAACAGTCGGGCATCAATTGAGCGAAGACTTGGAGCTCTTCGGTGGTAGAGGAGAACTAGCGTTTCAGTGTACGTACTACTCAAGCACATGCGTTACCGGATTCATTGTGAAGCTTTCGCATGTGATGATGACGTGCGCTGCACGCCAAGACACAATCCGACACTCACTTGGCCCACGAACTTCTGTGCTTCATGACACTGCACCTTCAGCTGCATACAACGAGTCTTGCACTACCTTTCTAACAGTAGAACAGAGCTGCACACTTCCACTGAAGAAGCCAACATGACTAGAAGACTACCTACCTCGACCACAACCGCTGCCGCAAACGGCATCACCTCCAAAGCCATTGACCACGCCGATCACGCCACCTCCAACGATGGCACCAAGGAGACTTCGCCCGAAGTTGCCACTCCACCACCGCAGAGCATGAAGGCACTCCACCTGGTGCTGATGCTTCTGATCACACTTCCCCTCGGACCTGGCCTTCTCAAGCTGGGTGAAATGTATCCGGAAGTGACGCTCAGATGCCTGCTCATTGTGGCGACGACACTCGCCAACTTCAGCTTGTGGAGCGTCCCGGTCGTCAAGCACATGAAGAGCGAGGACTTCTGTAAAGCTGTGGCTCGGCACGAGGGGCGGGACGGTGCCATGATGCGGTGGGAGAAGGTGATCAACATCATGAGGCTTGTGTCAAGAGAGCCCGCTAACACAATATCCAGATTGGCCTCGCGGTATTCAAGACGAAGATCTGCGGTCTGCACTTCTTCTACTTCCATGTTCTGGTCACGTCGCCGCTCTTCATCCTGGCCTGTTACGGGGTGCTGGACGGAAAAAGTATCTGGCTGCCTTCTGAGCACACTAAGGCTACTATGGCCCTCATCTACATCATGTTCTTGATGCTAGCATGCAATGATGTCTTTGAGCCAAGTCAGGATAAAGCTAGAGGTTCCGAGGCCGCCAAGGAGGAGCCGGCAGTCATCGCCAGTCATACCACCGCCGCCCCGGAGGTCAACACGAAAAGCAACGCTAGCACGGAGGGCAGGTTTGCGTCCGACTCGGGGATCATCGCCGTCACCGATCCGCTCGCTGGCGCCTTGCTTCTCACAATCTTGTGCGGGCTCTTTGTCATGCTGCTTGTGGCAGGCGTAGCGCCCTCTTTCCTGAATGTGAAGCCTTGGTTCCCTTCTGGATCGGATCTCGGACTCGTCATCATCGGCTTCGTCGGTACCTGGATCGTGATGGTCGTAAGTTTCCTAGTCACGCCCTACGTCGACGGCACCGTACGGAGTGAACAGAAGGCGGGCAAGTCCAAGACCGTCGAGCTGGAGCCGGCAGTCACCACTAGGCTGCACAGCCTGCGCCAAGCGTTGCAGAAAGCGATGAGTAAGGCCAAGATCATCGCCACCGACATGATCAAGCACTGCGCAGAGCCGGAGCCGGCAGTCACCACTAGGCTGCACAGCCTGCGCCAAGCGTTGCAGAAAGCGATGAGTAAGGCCAAGATCATCGCCACCGACATGATCAAGCACTGCGCAGAGCCGGAGATTGCCAAGCCGATCAAGGCCTGCCTCGTCACCGCGGCCTGCATTCTGGCCTTGATGCTACTCATGGTCGGCATACTCTCCAGCTTCAGTGACCCACACATCCCAGTCACCTATGGGCCAACGAAAGATGGACCTGATACGGGTATGCAAGCATGGTACGCATCGCGTTACAACGTCCTGAACCCCCAAAAACCAGAGTCTGAGCGCATCGCCAGGTACCGCGCCATCATCGGCGACCCTAAATCTCAAGAGTACCTAGACCGCCTCAATCAGATCGTCGAGGGCAACGCTAGGTACCGCCTCATATTCGGCGACCCTAAATCACAAGAGTACTCAGACTTACTCAGTCAGATCATCGAGAGGCGTGATGCGGTCTTCGACGAGAAATTGTCGGCAGATATGGCGATTGTCTAGAGGACGTAGAAAAGGGTGTCGTGGGTTAAGAGCGATTCTGCGGTTCTGAGCAAGGTAGAAGGCTCGGAGGAAGATTCGTGCATAGACACCATAGCGTAGATATGTCACAAAGGTCACAAGTTTAGCAGCTCCTGACTGCATCCCAACCTGTTCATCGCGTGTTTCACAGTTCCGTGTGCGAACGGTTGCTGAGTCCGCCGGATCTCTGCCCGAGTCATGCGCCCGCTGATCGTTACCAAAAGCAGACGTTTGCGCTTCAAGCTGACTCTTGAGTACTTAACCTCGATCTCCAGGACACCGATCTTGCATCAGCTCACCAGGAAGGTTGTCAACATGCCGTCGTCAGACTACGGGAATGCGGTAGGTGGTGGCCTGAAGCTGAAAGGCGCCAAGGATGCTGGAGTGAAGAAGAAGAAGAAGAGCAAGAAGCCCAGTGTTTCTCAGAGCGAGGCTGGTCCCGAAAAGCAGCCAGAGGGCGATACAGCGCTCCAAAGAGTGCTTGCCGATGTGGAGAAGGATGAAGATGGTGTGGTGAGCAAGGAACGTGAGGCGGAAGTCAAGCAGTACGGAAAGACCGAGGCACAGATAAGGCACGAGGAGCGACGGCGGAAGAGGGTATGTTCATCATCTCACCCTTGCAAACGATCCGCTGATCTACTCTGGCGGTCCCTAGCAGTATGCTGACGTCCTTACAGCTTGACGAACGACTAAAGCGAGAAGGCATCAAAACGCACAAGGAGCGCGTCGAGGAACTCAACAAATACCTCTCTGGGCTGAGCGAGCACCACGACATGCCAAGAATCGGTCCTGGCTAATGCCGGATCACTTTTTCTCCGGGCGAGCGAGCCCTGCTTCAGTACCTGTGTAGGTTAGCGAGGCGTTATGGCGTGGACGGGCGACGACGAGATAGCGCACACGATGATGCCTATTCAACAGCGATTTCCCGACGAAGAACCCGGTATCACGCGCACCCATGGTGCCACTCCGTAGTCTCAGTCACCGCTTGACGATCCAGTGACTGTGGTAAACCCATTATTGCCTCACAAGACCCATGCTCACGGGCGCCTGCACTTTGTCACTTATTTATGCTTCGTCACCCTTTCCCGGCAACATCACCTCTCCCTCAACAACTCAATCCCCAAGCTTTTGTCTTCCAACAAATCAACAATCCAAAACATACCTGCGCTCAATACCAAGGTCCTACCACGCTTCACACTCAAATTTGCCTCAGAAACATTGATCCGAGCGGTCATACTCAACCCCACCTGGGAAATACGATGCCTCCCAAGCGAGAGAGGAGGCGTGGCAGGAGACACGCCGACGTCGACGACGAAAACGAAGGTCAACCGCCGCAGGATCCACGCCAGGCAGCTCCGTGGGCACAAGCGGGAGGGCCTTATCCTTGGGCGCAACAGCCTTTCGGTGGCCTGGGAATACAAAGCACACATCAGCAGACAATGTTTGGCCCGATGTACGACCCTCAGCAATACGGCGGAGGCGGCCCGCCTTTTCCACGAGGTGTTGGCTTTGGCGGTCCTTTTCCGTTCCCGTTACCTCCGGGATACGCTGGTCTGCCGCCTCCACTTGGTTATCCAGTACCGGGTGGCGGGCCTCAGCAATACCTGCCGAACGGAGGCAGAGTGCAGGCCGAGGCCGAGGACCGCAATGCCGCTCGGAAAGCCCGTTTGACGGCGAGACTCGCCAAGATATACGACCAACTTCCAGAGTTCATGCGCTCGGCGAGAAACATCCAATCTGAGTACAATTTTTACGAATCTACCACTGGACAGCCCCATCAGCAAGCACTTGAGCGGTTGGTGCATCAAGCGAGAATGCTTGGCGTGCAAGGCGACCAGATCCTCGAAGATATCGATGCTGCGTTGGTTGAAGCTGATCCCGAGGACGAGCTATTAGGCGACCAGATCGGTGGAACTGCCATTGAGATCACAGAGCGCAGCGAAAAGATCCTTGACGACTTGATGGAAATGGACATAACGCTTACTGGCATGATGAAAGACCTGCGAGACTCGAGTGAAGCAAGCGTCATGCCCCCGGTTGATAAGGTCGATGGTAAGGCCGCAACAGCAAGTCAAGGCAAATGCTTGGGCGTCATCGACAATTCAGAAGCCACTCTTACACCTGAGCAGCTTCGTGAAGAGCGATTGAAGCACTTTGAGCCACGCAAAGACCTGCGACAGTGCTACACTTGCTGTGAAGACAAGCCACCCGAGCAATTCAAAGCGACGCTGTTCAACGCTAGATGCGACCATGAGCCAAACTGCTGCATGGACTGTGTCCGGAACCAGGTCAAAAGTAGTCTGGAAAGCAGCAATTGGCACCGGGCTTCCTGCCTGATGTGCGACAGCGAGCTTACCTACGCCGACATATGCCGCCTGGCTGACAAGGACACACTTGCCACATGCGATGAGATGCTCGCACGTCGTGCGCTCGGCGAAGACGCTGACTTCCAATGGTGCCTCAACCCTGAGTGCAAAAGCGGGCAGATCCATGTTGGCGGTAACGAAGCGCCACGATTTGAATGCGTTGCCTGCCGGAAGACGTACTGCCTTGTGCACAGCGGCGCTTGGCACGAATATCAGACTTGTAGAGAATTCGAAGAGGATCCCGACTGGCAGAAGCGCAAGGCAGTGCAAGGCAAGCAAGAGCGCGCGAGTGAGCGGGCGCTGAAGAGGACAGCCAAACCGTGCCCAGGCGGCTGCGGCCAGAACATCCAGAAAGTCGATGGCTGTGATCATATGACCTGCACTCGGTGTGGTGCGCAATTCTGTTGGCGCTGCCTGGCTGATTACAGGAACGTTCTACGGCAAGGCAACGCCGCACATGCGCCAGATTGTCGGCACTGGAGGCCGCCGGGTGGTGCAGCAATGGAAGGAAACATGCACCCTGGGTACGTGGACCGCGACATGTTCAATGATGATGATGATGACGACGATGATTCGAACGACGACCCTGAGGACGCGCTGGAGGATGACGGTGATGTCATTGCGGCACTGGAGCGCACCTTAGCTGCTCACGGCATTGGTGCGAGGCGAGAGACGGGTATGCTCGGTCACGGGCGGCCTGCTCAGCCCGACGAGCCGGCACGACCTCCTCGCAGAACCGATCGTGCCAGGCAAGTGCCCAAAGACCACGGTGGCCTCGACATGAACCAGTTCAACGCCGCTTCACCGCGGCAGCAGAAGCAGATGTTGGGTGAGGTGTTGTACTCGAAGATCCACCAGCAGCAGCCGGAGCTGGCGGGCAAGATCACGGGTATGCTGCTCGAGATGGAGATCAGCGAGCTGCTTGGGCTGTAAGTCATACCTTCCTGATCGCCAACAGGATCCAGTCATGATGCTGACCATCCATAGTACCACCGACGAAGACGCCCTTCGCGCCAAGGTCGAGGAGGCCGTGGATATCTACGACGAATGCATCCAGAACCAAGGCACCGAGAACGGTGGTGCCAGGCCGCGGAGAGCACCAGACGGGCACGCGCAGCAGCAAAGACGTGCTGATGGCCAAGGGCCGCAGATGCGTGGCTGCGCACCTCAATGAACACCGTAGCCATGGCCATCATGACGAATGGAAATGAAGCTGGAACTGAAAGGCGATGATCGCTGCTCGCTTGTACGCTACGGTAAGCTCACAGCCACATTACGATTAGCCCACCCTGAAATGCAACCTCAAAGCTCATCAACCATCTCCAAATATGTATAGCGACGCCGCGAAAGAAGCGAGCGCCAAGGTCGAACTGCCTGCTGAAGCTGATGGTCTCCGCTTGCCTGCCGGGAAGGCGCATGAGAGAACCAACGATGGTCACCATTGCAGACCCTCTTCTCGTAGTACTCTCCTCCAAGTACGCTCCTCGATTGACGATCGCAGCGCCATGGCATGCTGCCAGTGTAGATAGCTAGACTGCCAGCCCTATCAGGTCGCTGCCACTCGGTGCGCACTCGACCTTGTAGCTCTCTCGTCTCGCACGCATATTGCCAGTATCCGATTCCTAATCAGACCTACGATAAAAGGGTCAGCAGATGCTCAGACAGCTCAATGGAATAGCTCACTTACCTGACGCTATATGTCCGGTCCACGACGACCCCATTCTGCGGGCGCTGCATTTCCAGATCAACCATCTCGCTGTTGCTGCCGACCTCAACCATATTGCCCTTGCCATTCGCACTGACCGTCTTACGGCCTGGGCTGCTGGTGTCGCTGCCGCCACTGCGGCCTGGGTATGTCATCATAGCCGCTTCGTCGTCGACCAGGGTATCGGCGGTATCTGTAGTCTTGGTGCTGCCGTAGGCCTTCGCACTAGAAAGGTCTGAAGCACCGACTGGGACGGCGCGCTGATTGGAGCGGGCAAGATTCTGGTTGCTGGTGTTGACGCCCGCCCACATGCCGGATAATGGGAGGAAGACGGCAACGACGGTGGCGACCATGCTGTTGAGCTGGGAGCCTGGAGCGTAGGCGTTGACAACTGTGAAGATCACTGTTGCCGTACGTCAGTATGCTGGTCGTGAAAGGTGCGGTGATATGAGATGTACTTACAAGGCACGAACATCGTCTGGCAGCCCATAATGAAGATGATCTGTAGTGCACCAAATTGCTTCATGCCGAGATGGCGCCGCATATGGATGGCGAAGGCCAGCTTCGTGAGGAAGACGAGCGAGAAGAGCGCAATCGTCGTGACTGAGGTAATGTTGTTGACGGCCGCTATGTGCTGGATCCAGTCGAACAGGTCTTCACTCAGCTCGTTGATGCCGAAGACGGCGTACTTGATGTTGAAGACTGCCAGTATGAAGCGAACTGTGAGTGCCGCTAATGCCACCGTGCCTGACGAACCAATGACGCCCATCTTAGCGAAGCGGCCAACCGTACAGCAGATGATGTGGACTTGCAGGATCAACGAGCCGTAGATGGCGGCGTCGATGACAACGTTGAACATCTCGCCCGTGGCGGAAATGTTCATTGCCGTTGTGGTGGCTGCTGATGCCGGGTACCAATGCAGCTCCCAGTTGTAGAAGTTGAAGAAGATGGTGTTGAGCTGGACGCAGGAGAGAACGTTGCGGATGAGGATCAGTAGCAAAGCCACGACGTTGAACATGAAGACAGCGCTGCGGCGCTTGTCTCGCTGCGTCATAAGCAGAAGGACGATGAGGAGTAGGCTGGTAAGGCCGATCTGGGTGCCGAAGATGGCGCCTTGCGAGATGACCAGACTGTTGAGGGCCAGCACGTCCTGGAGCATCGCTGGGTATGGTGTATGGCCATCGGGTAGCGTGAGTATGAAGGTTTGGTCGTATGGGCTGAAGGTGCTGTTAACGTGCCATCCGCCGGTGGAAGACATGGTGCCGCGTGGTTGCCGATATTGCTGCTTTAATGGATACTAAGAGTGATGTGAGGCAAGAGCTACCGCGCTGAATGCTCGAGAGTGTTCGATAGAGTGGAAGAAGCGAGTCGATTGAAGTCGAGGTAGTATGTGCTGGATAAGCTTGGGCCGGTAGTTCGAAGGATAGGAGGACAAAGAGAAAGAGGCCGCCGTGTCGGTCTTCTTGTACTTTCGCCAACAATCTGTCGAGAGACAATGCTCTCGCAGTATTGTGCTCCTGAGATTGTTCAAGGAGCGTGCTGGTGAGGTGTGAAAACGAGTGACAATCCTAAGAGGACAATATGGCCGTGGAGTGAGCGGAGGTGAAAGTTTGATGCCACGTGAGAAGTTATAGGGACGTACTTGCCATATCTTGGCCGGAACCGGCATGACCATCGCTCTTGCCTTGAGAAGGTACCTCAGCCATTATCTCAGACAAACTCAGCATCTTCGCCAATAGCCTGCACATCTACGAAGAGTGACAGGATAGTATGGGCTCGACAGTGAGCGACATGCCGACATCTCATATGTCTGTTTCACATCCGCTTTGCTTGGTATTGTTCTTTGCTCGGGCCACGGAGAAGGGCGGCGCTGATCCAACCATGTGGCGCAAGCACGCATTCCAAGAACGCTCTGCATTGTGAGACCAACATGGTGCCAAGGAGTACTAAGCAGATAGAGGCAATGTGCGTTACATTATATGCGCAGGTGAGAGAGAAGAAGCTCTGGAGGAACGAGAAATGAAGTGGGAGTTTAAGCTTTCTTTAGCGCGTGTCGTTCGCGTAACTTCCTCACGAACACTTCTCCTGCGAAGCTAACGTCACCCCCACCTGAATATCACATGCAACTGTCTGATCGAGATGATGCGCTCCAGAAGATGTCCGATCCAGTGCCGGTAGATGACAACGATATCAATACTACTACTAAGGGGCACATTGTACTGAATTGCATGACTGGGGAAGGTGACATCTTCGACCACACGATCCCGATCACAGAAGGCATTGCAGCAGTTCATTTCGCACAGCTACATGGGAACATTGAGATACAGCGTGAATCGTTCGGCACTGAGGCTTCCGGTGACGTGATCGCTCGTCTCCGTAAGTAACCTCCATCTCAACGTCACTTCACGACCTTTAGGCTGCAACGCTGACCTACACTTCCAGAGATCAAATTTCCGACTATCTTTATCGAGACTTTCGTAGAAGGTTGCACCGTGTCGGCACCTCCAGTCGCGTCTCTGAGCCACGACTGGGACACTTCCATCGAGCTTTCTCAGAGCTTCGACGAGGCACCACAGACGCACAGCTTGCGTTTTGATGATACCGTCACGTTCTCCGATTACCGCTTCCAGTTCCAGCTACTAGCACGGTCTCCAGCTGCACAAGTCGAGGCAACGATGGCGCCAAAGCGGAAAATCTCAGCCAGGCCAGCGAGTGATGCGGAGGAGAACATTACTATTGCCACTCCGAAGCCAGCCCCTGAGGTCCAGGTTCGGTCTTCAGAGCCGCCGCAGGAGATGGCGGAGGATGACGCAGATGCGACAGAGAGCGAGGCCGATGATGGCGACCAGGATGTGGGCCAGACCTCTACAGTCCGCACCAGCCGCGTGCAGTCGGACACGCCAGGTACCATGCCGACAACTATTGGCACCATCGCAGAGACTCCTGGTACCAAAAAAGTCACAGACGAAGATGATCTCTTCGGACCAGTGGACGACGCGGAAGCTGACGGAGACGATATTGTGACTAGCAGCGGCGCATTCGGCGGCAGAGATAGCCCGCTCGCCGCCAAGAGCGCACGTGAGTCACAGAACGATACGCAAGCCAAGAGCGGTACCCTACTGAATCAACTGGCATCCGAAGGTCCGCATATGCCTTCGGACGCGCCATCTGAGGAGCTTGGCGACGATCCGGTCTTTGACAAGCCTCCAACCCCGAAGACGACCTATGGTAAGCGCAAGGGCGGGACACCAAAGAAGAAGGTCGCATCTCTCACGCAAGCGACGAGTGCGACCACGCTGGCGGCCAATGTGGCTGCCGATGACGGCTTCCTGGAGGCCGGAGATGACATACAAGTTGCAAACAGACCTGCCACGGAGGCGGACGAGCCGCAGTTGCCGGACAGGGATGAGGAGCCCAACGGGCCAGCGTTGACCTCAGATGCTCGCGATGAGCACGAGACTGCACAAGAGGCCTCCAAGCGTTCTATCAGCAGCGCCAAGGGTGGGAAGAAGCGCTTACCAAAGGCCGCGTACACGGAGGAGGGTGACGGCATGAGCCCTCGTAAGCGTTTGAAGAGAAGCGCTATTCAGCCTTCCGCCGTTCAGCCTTCCGCCGTACCATCCCCGCAAGAGCAAGACGACGACGAAGTAACGAAGGCCGCGCCGAAGCCTCAGAACCGGTCATCGAAGCGCAAGAATACTGCAGAGAGCGCAGAAAGCGAGATTATACTCGCACCACCGAAAGCTACGCAACGCAGGGCGAAGAAGCCCAAGGCGGCTGCGGCATCCCCGGAAGTGCGACTAGCCTCTAGTACTCCAGCACTGTCTGCGACATCCTCGGCGCTGGAGGGTAGGGCTCCGAAGATCCTGCTTAGCAAAAGTTCGCTTGCCAATACCAACAGCGGGAAAGCCAACGCAAAGGTCGAAACGTTCCTCAAAAAGCAGCGCTCGGAGGTGCTTATGGACATTCGGACGAAGCGCTCCCACTTTGTGTGCGTGGTCAGCAAGGGCCGGCTAGTCACTACGGCGAAGGTGCTCCGTTCGCTCGCCATGGGAAAGCTCGTCGTTACCGAAGACTGGATTACCGACTCGATGGGGCAGGGCGAGCTTCTCGAACCTAGCGAATACGTTCACGAGGACTTACAGGACTCTATCGGTACGGATCGCAGCAAGTTGTTTGCGGGAACGATACTGTACTTCACAGAAGCGCTCGTGAAGTCGTACGGCAGTGAAGGCTGGACCAACGTGAAGGCTCTAGCAAAAGAAGCTGGCGCCTCCCTTGTCGACCATGGCTCCGCTATCAACGGCGAGAAGATTGCTCGCCAAGGCAACACTATCTTCTTCGGGAGCACGGAGATCGACCCGGACGCTCGAGAGCTTGTGAGCGACTACGGAAAGAAGGTGTACAGCAAGGATATGCTTGCGCAAAGCATATTCCAAGGCGAGGTTCTCGATGGCGGCGAGTTCGAGTTGAAGGTCGGCGGCGGTGGACAGAAGCGCAAGAAGCGCTGAATTCGGAAAGATGCTTGCGATGCGTATGAGATGGAAACGACGCCAATTGATAGCTCATTGCTACTTAGCTTGCAGCGTTACAGCATGGTGTTGGAAGGCATGGATATGCGCGAAGCTCATCGTTGATTGCGGCGAGATGCCTGCGATGCGTACAAGATGGAGGCGACGCCTATTGATAGCTCATTGCTACTTAGCTTGCAGCGTTACAGCATGGTGTTGGAAGGGAATGATATGTGCCAAGCTCATCGCTGCCCGCGCTTATGTTGATATGTACAGTACGCATATGCAAAGCAATCTGTAAAAAGATCTTCTCGACCAGCAGTCGTCGTCTCCTCACTGCCTTCGTACCTAAGTCCTCCGTGATGACACATTCCCATGACAACGGAGTGCTGTACCGGCGTATCGTTGCACGATTAGTAAAGCCACCGGCGATGTCGTGCTGCCGCAGCACGTTAGCTCCGGCCAACCGGGCGTATTTAGAATACAGCTTTGCGATCACGCCATTAGCTACGAAATGCATATATCAACTTGTCCGCAAGTTCAAGGAGCGAAATGTGAACGATTCACAATTGCCAATATGCCTTCGATCAGCAGCGTAGCGTCGTATTGGAGCTTCATGCCCACTTCCGGCCAGGTCACTATACCCACCACTTCTACAGCACCACCGAAGCCTACAACGAGTCAAGCTGCGTCGAGCGCAGAGAAGTAATTACGACTCCGTCGTCGACCTGGGATTATGCATTCTGCACACATCTGATCGACACAGATCCAAGTTGAGTCGACCAATGCCGCCCAAGACGACCGCACTACGGATCACCACCTCATTTCTCAGTCTTTCAAGTTGAGCTACCAAGCCGTCGTATTGACGCTCCTGCGGCGCGGGCGGAGCGGTTTGCCGAATGTACGTGCACTACTTTGCCCGTTCGCATGGCTATTGCGAGCGTCAGACCTGCGCTCTGCGTAGGACAAGGCGAGCTCCCACTGCTGGCCGCCACTGCTGGAAGAAGCAAAGCAGCGGAGCTCATCATGGTTGGACATCGGATATCCATAACTTCGATTGCACCTGCCGTAACGAGAGGGCGACGACGACGGCTCGGCTGGAACGAAAATTGCCCTGTCGCACCAATGTTGGAAGGTAGCATGGAGAGCCCGTGCCAATGTGACCATATCTCGGTCTATCGCCTTGGCGGAAGCGGTGCAGTCCAGGGCCTCCAAGGCTTGGAGAAGGTCTGCGGCTGGCGATCCTCCGAGCCAAAAGGCGCGAATGTACGAAGTGCGGAGATAGGAGAGCAGCTTGAGGGCTATGTCAGCAGTTCTGACAACACGAACGGCGAGACAATCTTTGCGACAACCAACGCGATGGATGGTCTGACACTTGGGATGGTCTGGTTGGAAGGCTTCTTTCATAGCTTCGCTCTTTCACCATCTTGCAAGCTCAGCCCAGTAACCTTCTCCAACTCCACCACAGCCTTATCCGCTCTGCCAAGTTGCACCTTGATCGTGTTCATGCCCAGCCGTTTCGCAGTCCGCAGATTCGTCCCGATATCATCCAAAAACGTAATATCCTCCGCCCTCACCCCCAAACCACCGTACTTCGTCTTACTATACTCATGTAACCTCGTGACCGCATACCGATAGATATCCTCATCCGGCTTCCTCATTCCCACATGCGCCGAAGAGATGAACACATCGAACAACCCTTTCAAGTCTTTGTTCTGTTTCCCGTCCGGCGTCGCCTCATCATTGTACGGGTGTCCAGGCGGGAAGATCGAGGTATTGCTCAAAGCAGCCATGATCATCTTCCCATTACTGCCATCACAAGCCTTCCTCAACCTCTTCAACGCAGGATACATATGCGGATCCGGCGTCCTCGCTACCCGCATCATCTCCCAGTACATCCACTCCGCATCGATATCCGGCGGTGGCGGGACATCGTACGCTGCTTCTTCTGCAGCATCACTCGCCTTCTCTTTGCGTGTGGAAGCGAGGTGCTTGGCGAAGTACGTCCGCCATCTTTTCTCGTCTGACAAATCGGCTTTGAATTCGCGGAAGAAGTTCTCGTCGAGCAGGATGTCGCCGCGTTCGAGTTTCTGCCAAGCGCCGTTCGGGTTGGTGGCGGAGATGGAATGGTTGACCCAGCCTGGGGGGATCCCGCGCGAGGTTTCGTAGTCGAGGATTGCTTGGAAGGGGGACACAACCTGCTGCTGTCAGCTTCTGTCTTGCTGTAACGAGGGGTAGACTGGTATACACACGCAAACACCGCCGATATCAAACAACAGCACCTGAGGTCTTCCTGTATTTGGTGGAGGCATTTTCAGTGTAGTACCGAACAGTATAAACGTCTTATTCTCCTTCGTCCAGGCAGATGGGCGCATAGCTATATCATCCTGCTTCGTCTCTTCTGTGCCGTGTAGGCCTGCTATGCTTTGGCAGACAACAAGAAACCCGCAACATCATCGCGAGCTCCATGATGGCGTGTGGAGGAGATGGAGGTGACTTTCTGGGGAACAACACAACCGAACTGGACCGAGGCTGAATGATCGCGATGCACGTGACGGGCCGACGACGGCAACAGTCCTTCCAATACTATACACTAGCTGTACATGCATGATACAAGGCCTGTGGAGATCAGGGTCTCCGTCCAACCCCAAGAAACCCTCTGACCTCTCTCGCCAGCTTCTCCCGCTCACGGGCAGCCATGCCATCCACCACACTATCAACATCCATTAGATCTCCTCGCCGCTCTACCATGTCCCCCGAGCCCATCGACTCCCACATATCTTGCCTCGCGCTGTTGGCATTTCGTTCCCTTGCACGCTCGAGTATGCGTTGCTTGTTGATCCAATACCCGACTCTGCGGCTCAAAGGGATCCGGCCGCGCAGACTGTTCAACCACTCTGTCTCAATCGATGGACGAACAAGGCGGACATTGGCGAATGGCCTATGTATCTTGACGACTCTGAGTCGACGGCTCTGCCACAGCCGCTTGGCTGGTGCCTGGGCAGTAAATCGATGTCTGGCTTGTGGATCGGGCTTTCGTCTTGCGGCTGCGCCAAAGGACACCGAATTAGATACCACTGGCACTCTAGAGACGTCGTGCAAGACTTTCCGACGGATCCTCCTGAGTCGGCCTGTAGTCCAAGATTGGCTCCCATCGCGCTCTTGATCGGTCGTCCGGGGTGGTGATGGTGGCAATGGCGTGAGATACCGAATACGAGTCGGCTGGGCCCCAACCACACGCCGGTCTGTCTGTTTCTCTCTTCGCGATCTCCGACTCTCGACTGGACTGCCGTCCATTTTCTTGCTGATGTCGTAGAAAGACCTGCCCCGCTCAAACCGGATCGGTACGCTGTTCCCTCGCGCATGAGGATGGACCTGCAGATCGTCTGCGTGCGCGCCTATGCCTAGGCGTTGATGTGGCCGTGACTTGTTGGCGCCACTGACGTCGAATACCCTTACTGCGCGACTTGCTCCATGGTAGCGCACAGCCACAT
>JAKLLW010001026.1:0-19729 GCA_022814695.1 Neocatenulostroma microsporum | reverse complement strand
CTCTGTGGTTCCCACCACATCCGAAGAAGTTGCTATCGCTATCAAGTACGCCTCGGAGCAGAACCTGGATGTCGCTGGCAAAGGCGGCGGGCACTCGACTGCCGGAGCCAGCAGCACTAATGGCGGCTTGTTGATCGATCTCGGTGGCATGCGGAAGGTAGACGTCGACGTCGAGAAGCAGCAGCTGCATGTGCAAGGTGGCTGCTTATGGATGGACGTAGATGAAGCAGGCTGGAAGCATGGCCTAGCTACCGTCGGTGGAACCGTCGCGGACACCGGTGTAGGAGGCCTGACGCTGGGTGGCGGATATGGCATGCTCTCCGGCCAACGCGGACTCGTCATCGACAACACAGTAGCCGCCACCGTCGTGACCTCAAACGGCGAGATCAAACACGCAAGCAAAGACGAGAACCCAGACCTCTTCTGGGCCTTGAACGGCGCAGGCCAAAACTTCGGCGTCACGACCGAGTTCGTCCTACAAGCTTACCCGCAGAACGACGTCTACATGGGCACCATGATCTTCCCTCCAACACCAGAAAACATCGCCGAACTGATCACAGCGATCAACGATCTCTACGAAGTTCCAGCAGAAGGCGTCCATACCAAGACAAAAGGCAAGCTCAATTCCCTCCTCGGCATGGGTCGCCCACCAGAAGCAGGTGGCCAAACAGTCTTTCTCTTCATCATCGCCTACGATGGTCCGGAAGAAGAGTGCAAAGCCCTCCTTAAACCAATCCTCGACATCGGTCCTGTCGTGAATACCTGCCACACAGGTCCGTACCCAGACGTGAACAAACAGATCCCCACCGTCCCCGGTTTCCGCTCTAGCATGAAAGGCGCCGCTTATGTCCTACCAATTCGCCCAGACTTCGTCAGCTCAATGGTAGAGAAGTACAACGCTTTCATGGACAGCCAGCCAGATGCCGCTCAAAGTTTGATGGCGTGGGAGATCTATGATCCGACACAAGTCGTGGCGAAAGACAATGGGTGTTTTGCGAATAGAGGCTACCATATGAATAGCCTGATCATGCCTATGTGGTCCAAGCCGGAGAACGATCAGGAGTGCAGGCAGTTTGCAAGGGAAATGAGTCTGGAATTCAAGAAGGAGCTTGAGGTGCATGGGCAGCGGACGAGCGATGGGATTGAGGGAGGCGCGAGTGTGAAGGGTAAGAAGGGTGCTGTGCTTTTGTATGGGAACTACGATGTGGGTGCTCTCGGACTGTCTCCTGATGTCCCCTGGCAATGCTAACATCTGTATAGCAATACGACGAGATCTCGAAAGACATCTTCGGCGATCACTACCCTCGCCTGCAGGAGATCAAGGCCCAGTACGACCCGACGAACATGTTCAACAAGCTGTTCCCCATACAGCCAGCAGCGAGTACTAAGCTCTAGGGACCCTTCCCGCTAATCGACAGGGCATTGGACTTTGAGAGAATGCGGTCTTCGCTCAATGGTCGATGGCGGAAAAGGTTGTAGCCCGTTTTGACGGTACATCACAAGTAGTTACTACTCTCGGACGAGACCAGGAGGAACTACGCCGGGTTGGACATAGCACCGGGATCTCTTGTATAGCTTGATGGCCATAGGCGGCCGAAAGAGACCCTGGCAGGCTGATACTTGGTTACATTTGTGAGATCTGGCAAATGGACGTCTCGCTGAGTTTCAGAACAAACATGCATTCAGGCTACTAAGTTGGCATCATCATTTCGCAGCATCATGGTCTTTGCGATTGCTACTGAGCCTCCATCGCTCTGGTATCCCCATCTCAGTAGCTTGCTCTCAGCATACCCTTGCGCCCTCCCGTAGTTGCTAGCTAATCGCTAACCTCGTCGTTCGACCCAAGCGTAATGACGTCGTACTCTTCCCAGCCACAGGCTTAGCCTTGAAACGCGCAAGGACATCGGTCGCATCTGCTTCTTCCTCGTTGTCATCGACATCCATGGCCATGGCACTGACGGGCGCCCTCATGACCTGAACATCATTAACCTCCATAAGATCATCCTCCTCCTCATTGCCATCCTCTCCAGATGTGCGCTCAGCTTCCGTGCTACGAACGGCCGCCTGAGCGGTACCTGCAGCAGCAACCATTCCACTACTGTTAGCCGCCATAGCACTCTCGCGCTTAGCCTGTGCTTGTTCACGCTCACGTCGAGCAGCGTGATATTCTTCCAACCCGCCCTTCCGTCCATCAAGAGCTTTCAGCGCTTTGCGCCAATCGGCCATCTTCTCTTTCGTGCGTTGCTTGTTATGCGCACCGACCCAACGGCCGTTAAATTCGTGAATGTCGAGCTGTTCTGTCCTGGTATCGGCCCAGAACCACGTTTTGCCGCTATCGCGATCGATGCGGATGTCGTTTGCGTAGCTGAACGCACGAGCTGCGATGATACCCGAGACGCCGCTCGATATACCTGTCGAAAGCGGTTTATCATTGAGATGGATTGCAGGCTTGGTGTTGACCGGCTGGAAAGACGATTGAGGAGCCAAGTTTGCGAGTGGCGTGAACCACACCTTGAGAGCGGCATTTTCGTAGCAACGACCAATCACTCGTGTGTACGGTACCTCCATACGAGCTCTCGTTTGTTGAGGGTCCGTGACATGATACCAGGTGCCCAAATCCTTCAGACTACCCGGGAGCATTTCCGAAGAGATCGGTAGCACACCGACACCGTCGTAGCTGCGAGTCGGGTCCCTGGTGTACATCTGCCCACTAATGTGTGTGCATGTGTTATACGGGTGCCCATCATCGTAATCGTCGTCACCGACCTCGTCCAGGTTGACGATGCGCACCTTGATAGCCGTAAGAACCATGACATCAGTGATCGCATTCTCGCCAGAGCCCATCGACTTATTCTGCAAGCGCACGGCATCGCCAACCGTGATGAGCTCAGGCCCAATATATATTCCTTGAGCGAAGATCGTTGCCTCTGGCCACGTGCCTTTGAAGTGGTACCTTCCTAGTACGCAGAAGCTGCTCGCAACAGTGAGAGCGTGGCGAATGGTCGGGTGCCAGTCTTGCTCATCTACACCGTGCAGACACTCCTTCCATAGCGGTAGTGGACGAGTGGCGTGCAGCGGCACGTACTTGTGCTGCTTCGTGAACGACTTATTGACGCTGTTCGGCTGAGGCAGCGGCTCAATGCGGAAGCCAGAGTAGATGACGCTGTGCGTCTTGCCTGCTGGAATGCCTTCGAGATCTTCGTCGGTCACTGGCTGATTAGCAGCGGGTGTCTGTGTCACCACGCCAGCCTCCCACTTCGGCTTGTCCACCCATGATCTGCTGTTGGTGTCGATAATACGCCATGTCTGCGCGGACTTGTCCCAGCCCAGCACTTCGTTCTCAGCAAGGTTACGAACGAACATAACAAGCTCTCCCTGGCGAGGGACGTAGCGCGGAAGCTTTGAAGCTTGCTTCAAATCCTTCAAGAGTTTGGCATGACCGGTTCGCCAATCCGGAGACATACTCTCAATAATCCTCTCATCGACCTGGCCCTTCTCGCCAACAGCTTGGAGCTTGTCCAGCAAAGCACGAAGGGCATCAGGTGTACCTTCTTCGTCGACCTGCTTCCGGCGAGGCGGCGGTGGTGCATCTGAGTCGTCGGTCGTGAGGTCCGGAGTACCCAGGCTCGGTCTGCCCATTGGCTTTGGCAGAGGAGCTGTACGTGATCCAGGCGCTTGCGGCTTCGCGAAATACTGTGACTGAACCGGAGTCCCACGACCGGCACTACCGCTGTCGCCAACCCTAGTTCCACCAAGACTTTTCCGCTTGCCACCATCAACGCAAAGCTTGCATGTGCATCCATCAGCATTCCCATTATCCATCAAGTGCAGGAAATGCGGTAGGAAGTCCGGCAGTGACCTTGCCTGTCCCTTGGCATGGCCCCAGATATAGCGGTCGACGTGCGTCGTGCCGGCGCGGGTCTTCTCATAGCCTCCGTAGCCATGAGGCAGTTTGTCGATGCGGTATGTGTTACCTTGCCGATTGAGCTTAAGGTGCTGGGCCCATTCTTCGCCAAGACGGGCAAGCCAATACTCGTCGCGGTGGGTGTAGTCGTCGGTCTTTGGTCGGCGGCGCGCGTCGCCGTCGGAGCCTGGGGTGATGCTGAGCGTGATGACCGCCATGTTGTCGACAGGGCGATGGAGGGGCGGCGTTAGATCTCCAGATCACTGAGTGCAGCTCCTCGCCTCATAGTCGCCTTTGTGGTAGTCCGGCAGCTGTAGTAGTCGGAGAACCTCGATGTGTATGTCTTGAGCAGGCAACAGAGGGGAGTGCGAAGTTCTTATACCACGGGAATGTGAAAGTGAGATTCACCCATCACTTCAAGACCGACATCTGTGGTTGCGCCTCGCGAAGTGGGTCCAGATCCTTCACGCGCCACAGACCCTTTTCGTGCCTTCTGCTTTCACTCCTTTTCCAAGAGTTGCTCGCTATACTGCGCCCCCAAGATGGCTATACTGCTTTTACGGTAGTTGGTGCGGTCAGCCGTTGGTTCAGAAGATTGATGTCTCAAAGGCAACATCTAAAAACGCGTTTGCTGGCGTACAATGAATCTGGGGTGATGCGTTACGATTGGCTCGGCTACTCTCAGATAGGAAACTGCGGCTCGGCCGATCGATTTGGCAGGAGCTTCGCGACTCTCGTCACCACCGATCCTTGCCAACACCGCAATGGTGCATGCAGCATAGGCGAGGTCACTGATCATGCAGGTAGGTCAACCGCGTTTCGCTTGATGCTCTCCTCTTCCTCTTCTTCATATCTCAGGACAGCATTGGATGTCGCGACGCCATACCTCCTAGCTGTTCCGAAGCGATGCATTCCTGGTAACCCGACAACCAACACGCCGTCAACCCGGTCGCCGGCATAGCATTCGAGATTCAATGTGATAGCAGAGATCAGCGGCAAGCTTCACGAAGCGCACAATGCCCATTTTCCGAAGCAATCCCACTTCGCCAACGGCAGACTCCTCCCTTCGCCTACCAGCGCAGAAGCGCATCTCCATCGCAGCTTCCCAACGCCTGACAACGATTACGGAAGGAGCGAATGCTGGCGGTGCCGGAGCTGCGGCTGCCTCGAGACCGAGAGGAATACTGCGCAATGTCTCTTCGCCGACACCGGGCACACCGCTGAGGCCGGGTTCAGCGAGGCAGAGCCAAGACACAACGCGGACAGGTCCGCCGGCATACTCGTGGATCCCAGAGCCGCTCGATGGAGATGAGGACCTAACGGCACCTGTGGAAGGCGAGAAGCTTGCGCAGCTGAGAAGGGAAGGAGGCCATATCAGACGAGATCGGAGACGGGACAGGGGAGGATGGGGCAGGCTGGCCTTGATCGTTGGCTTGGTGCTATTGATAGTCATCGGGCTTGCGGTAGGCCTGGGCGTGGGCCTTACTGCGGGCAAGAAGCACAAGAGCGCCGATGGTGGCAACGACCAGTCTACCCAGCCGGCAGGGACGACTCCAGACATTGGCCCGACGCAACAGCTCCCACTTGGCGAATACAGCATGATCACGGCTTTACGGACGGTCAACACAGACTGCACGTCTAACGCGGACACCTGGCGTTGTTACCCATACACTATCTATGATTCATCAGACGGCAATAGCAATACCAGTAGCCTCACGGCCTTCAATTGGGTCATCTCGAACTCGTCTACCGAATATGCCACCAACACTACAGCTGCAACGCCTGAACTAGGCGTACCAGCGAACTTGACGATAAGCTCTACCAACAATCCGTTCAGCATCACCTTCAGTAATCAGTCTCTCACCTACATCGCCTCCTCGACCAATTTCAGCAGTCCACGGTATACCTTCAGCTTCCCAATGCAGAAGGCCGTCATTCCATCCACAGTAATCACATCTTCCGGCGCAGCGGCGGAGTGCTTCTACAATAGCACCACCTTCACTGGGACCTTGTACCTATCAGCTCCTCGTACCTACCCAGTTGACCTTAGCGCAGACGATACAAGTGTTGGCGGGTATACTCCTTGGCCTTACGCAGTTGAGGTCACGCAGTCGAGTCCCGGTGGCGACCACATTCCGGCTTGCTACGAGATGGTGAATGGGGGTGTTGGCGATAGAATCTTGACTATGGAGAGCACGGAGCCGACGGCGGATGAATGTTTGTGCGGTTATCGGAATTATTGATCGAAGCTTTGGTGTGTCGAAAGAGACGGATGTCATTGCGAATTTGTTTCAATTTACCTTACCTTGTTACGAGCTGTGAGCGTACTGAGCGAATACATGTATGGCGCCTGGAATATTGACGGATTCACGGACTTTGTAGCTATGTTGACGATTCCATCGACCATTGCAGTATGAACTATCCCACGGTTTCCCGCCCGTCCGAACCTCAGGAATCACGAACGCATGCCATTTTTTCCCCACAGCCTCGGCGTTGCAGCTAAGCTTTGCGGCTCCAGGTACAAGAAGCTTAACCTGCGGAGAGATCGACAGCCTTACTCCCTTACAGGCCCCTCGGCCGGCCTTCTCCTCACCCTCGCACGATCCTTTGAACATGCCTCGCTGCAGTCCAGTATCGACGAGTTGCTCACTCACCGCATTTCCTGCGGCACACCGCTGGCAACCTATCAGCGTACCTAGCGGTTTGGCCGTGGGAACGGAGGCAAGTGAGACAAAGCGTCCTGCTGCACCCTTGCATCCTTGTAACGACCAGTTCGCTCAAGGTTCAACCAGACTGAGCAGTCCATGGACTATCATGGACAAGGCTATGATAGCCAGCCTCGGTGCCCCTCATAGAGGTGCAAATGCCTCATCTGACGTGATTGGGGAGGGTACATGTAGTGTCCCATATACATATATAGGGAGGCAACCTACCAAACTGGATCAACCCTTCGCGACATCGGTTATTTCACACAAACCCCTTTTCAGGTCAACAATCTCCACACTATGTTCACGAAGACGCAACTGAGCAGTGCCCTTTGCGGCCTGGCTTTCCTTGGAGTGGCCAATGCTGCGAACCAGGCGTTCACCGTAAACTACAACTTCGAAACAGTGGAGAGGATTGACCCGATCTTGACGACCACGGAGTATGTCATTCCGTCATTCCATCTCATACGGAGGTCAACACGAATGAAAAGTCTGACAATTCTCCAGAATCCAAGAATACAACCTCCTCTACTTCACCCTCGACGCCATCGACACGGACCCAGACAATGTCCGTCCCACCCATTCCCATCCTTCCTATCCTCTCCCACTTCCTAACATGATATCTCAGGACGGCAACCACCTAGGCATCGCCCCGCACTCCTACAAAAACGTCGCAGTCTTCTCCGCCAACACCCAGTTCCTCTCCCCCTCCCCCGCCACCATAACATCGAATTATACGCTCTCAACCATCCAATCTTTCTTGCCGGCACAATGGTACTACGGCTGCGTCCTCCCGTCTGAAGAAACCGCTGGATCTTTACCGACGAACTGCACGATTACGGCTACGGGTGTGGATTCCCATGGCGCCACCCTCGCGAGACAGGACTTCGTGTTCAGAACGAATGGCAGTCAGGTGCAGGATTTGAACAAGGGTGTTTTCGCGCCAGCGTTTGCTAGGGGTGTGTATGCGCTGGAGTTGACTGTGACGAATTCGCTGAGCACTGTGGCGGTTATTGACGACTTTATCGCTACTTTGACGCAGAACGGGGCCGCACCGTTTGCTCAGCCAGGGTCATATTGAGCGCTGCAGCTGAACTTGCGAGATTGTGGTCAGAAGGAGGACGTAGAGTAGGATGTTGAACGAACATGTCCATTACGTGGTGGAGAAGGCTGATAGTAGCATAATAGTACGTCATAAGCCAACATTAACCTAAGCACCATCTTCGCTCGACACGCGACCTTGTCAGTACTCTCCCTGACAGCAGTCGTCTCCAAATGCGTTGAAGCCCCTATCTTAAGCTTCCCACCTCCAAAACCAATTAACCAGTCGCTGTTGGCTGCCGTCCATCTCAGTGAGCTTATTGGTATGGTATGGTCCGGTATAGGGGTATGTACCATACCGTACCGATGACAGCGACCTCCATACCAATGATACCACGGTCACCGCTTCCCAATCGGTAGCGACAGCGAGGTGAATGCCAAGCCTCGGGCTGCTACTGCGGAAGCCCGGAGAAGCGAAGACAGTATCGTAGTAACGCTCTTAGTAACGCTCTACACTAGACTGCCGACAGCGACGTATCGCAGCAGCATAGGTGTCACCGGCATTGTCGTCGTCGCCGTCGGTACACCCTCGGCAAGCACCTTTGGTAGCGCTGTGCTTGCCGTATTAGGCTTGTTGGTGGCCAACGGTGACCACGACCCTCGTACCATGCTACACCATACCAATAAGGCAGGACCCCCATACCATACCAACCAATACCAGCCGGTAACCATACCGTACCATTGATGCCATACCAATACGCTCACTGGTCCATCTCCCACCACAGCTACGCTCGCTACATCCAGGACTCTGCTATCCTGTCGAGGTCTTCGTCTGTAATTCTGGTTTGGCCGTTCTCAGGCTCAGGTGTATGCACCAGACGAAAAACTTTGATGGTAGGACTTTGTTGCAATATCAAGTCCACAGCCTCGAAAAGCTCAGCGTCGGGCGCTGATAGTACCCTAATATCGTTGAACTGGATATGCAGTTCGCGGAGTCCTGACAGTTTCGCCATTGCTTCCAGCACCTTTGGGAGCTGAAGATCTTCGGGGCCAAATAAGGTATCGTGCCTTTGGTGGAAGTGTAGCGTAAGACTTCGAATCGCTGCTGCGCGCTCTGGTCCCCACATCGAGAATGGGTCGCGGATACGTGCGAGGTGAATGCTGTTGAGGCGCAAGTGGTTGATCCTGTAGAAAACTTCCGTGGCTTCGTCGCGAATCTTGCGGCAGACGAGAAGAAAGGTAAGGACGGTGCGGGCTTGGTGGCCTCTGGAGATCTCCCAGATGTTGACTTTATCATCCTTCTGACGTGAGTTGTCGACAGTCAGAGCATGTTCATAGACGAGCATGCGAAGCTCTGATGGAAGAGCGAGGAGGCGAGAAGGCTTCTTGATACTGAGGACGGTCTGCATCTGGCGAACGAGCAGCTCGAAGAGCTTATTGAGCTGTGCTGGAATGTTGAGGGGTGCAGAAGGTGTCGAGTCACCAGTGTTGTTCATTTGACGAAGGGTCACTTCGAAGAGCTGTGACAATGCCGATCGGCCGGACATTTTGAAGTCTGTACGTGGTACGTAAGCGCGAGAGTCTGTGAAGGAAGCAGCAGTACGTGATGCATGTTAAAGGAGGCAATTATCTGCTCAAAAGTCGATATGAAGTGTCCTCATTCTCCATACTGTCCTCACTGTCCTCGACTTTACCGGCGCAGCGGACATGTTGGAACAAATGTTTCAATGCGAACCACGACGCCGCGACCAAATGCAGTCCGTAAAAGCTCTAGGCGATTAGGCACCGGCAGTCGTCCGCGTCGATCAGACACTAAACACTTAGGGCGGATCGACAGCTGCTTGTTAGCATCAAGAATCAGGCTGAACTGGTACGCAGTGTTGTAGCAGATCGACACCGTGGGCTTCTCCTCCATCTTCTCAAGCTCCACGATAGCAGAAGATGCATGCGGTCGTCAGAACAGACCCGGGATGAGTGAAAGTTGTAAACAAGAAGCCGTTGCCGCTTTCTCCTCATTATCGCAACTCGTTCATGATCCACGATCAGTCTGTACAGCCGCGTAGTTGTCGCAGAGCTGTTTGGAGAGCTTGTTGGATCACACCCGAGTCTCTCCAGAAGCCTCCGCGGCCAAAAGGCACCTGGTGGCGAGTACGCAAGCTTCAGTCCAGCTAGGATAGAAGGGGAGGGCGGTAGGCTGCAATGTCAGGGAGCCCCGGAGTCAGTAGATCGTAGACCGAGCGCACCTGTGAATCGCGATTTACTAGTCAGCTCTCCAATACATCCTACACGAATACATGGAATGCATCATGCTAAAGATCGTCACTACGGAAAGAATAGAAGCGGCAAAGTGGGTCGATAGCGGATGGTGTTCGGCAAAGAAGACAAACTGCTTGCGGGAACTGGGTCCTTTGCTCATAACACTGACTCACTGCTGCAATCAACCAGAGCCAGCACGGATCCAACTCTTTTGATTAAGTGAAGGAGGGTTCTGATTGCAAAATTCGAGGTGTAATTGCAAATCCAGCCAGACGTGAAATACAACATCTCTCGAGCCAGTACGTTTCGCTGAAGTAGTGCTGCGGCAAGGGCTGGCAGAAGGCAACCTGAACACCACCAAGCATGGAGTGCAATCGGGTCCCTGGGCCAACAAGAAGCAAGCCGTAGCGCCGTGGCTGCTGCAAGCCCTCCATGCTTACCAGAATATGGACTTCGAGGGTAGGAACCGCTCTCCCTTTAGATGATTACAGAATTGTTCTGTATCTGGGTTGTTTTGCGGAGAATTTCTGCTTGCACAGACGGTGTTGCCGATATGTTGCAGGCAGCTTGGAAGCCCATCAAGTCCAAGTGCTGATTGGTGCACGATACGACTCTGCAGTACTCTCGCTTATTGATGTCTGTGCCAGCCTGAGATGGAATTGACTGAGGGGGCGGTCATGTGGGTGCTGGGAAGGTGTCTCCGTGTATGGAGGCGAGTCAACGTCTAATTGCCGGTTGATCAAGGAAGCGGACGGGCGACTCAGTGGTCAGCCAAAGTATCGCAGCCGGATAGCGGTCGTAGCGGTGGTATGAGAGCCTTTCCAATGGCATGTTGTGAAGACCTCTCGTCTAATGTGGACCTGACATCGTCGCCTGACACCAATCGTCGAAGGTGTCTTGTCATGATCAAGCAAAAGCGATGCAGTACACCTGATTGCACATAGTATGTTTGTCGAACACCGGTCCTGATGGTGGTGTAAGTACCTTACCGATGGCATGTGAACGAGTGACTGGCTTTCGCCGTGCTGTATGAAAGGCTGCGAAAACAGAATCAGAACGAAGAAGGGTAATACAGTGGCCGTGGGGTCTGAAACACCAAGCGATAGCGCCGTGGATGTGCTGCTGCATGTTCTGCACCCTTACCGGTGTGTAGACCTTGACAGCGGCCTATCCGAGAGCCGAGAGTACTCCTCCGCATCCGGTACGTATGCGAGGTTCATCTCACCATTCGTCAAAGAGAACGACATGTGGTGCATAGGCAGCCATTGTCGGTACCCGGTCGTGACGGCAGCATCAGAGGTGTATTGATGGCATGTGAATGTGAAGACCAGCTGACCATGCCAATTTCGCTCTGTCATGACCGTTCCTGAAGACAAGCAGTAGATATGGATACCAATACCTAGAGGATGTTTGCCGGTTGCCGGCCGTGACGAAGAGGTGAGGTCCATACCAATGGCATATGAGGGAGTTCTTGGTGGCCCCCCAATGTTGCGCCACACATACATCTTACTAAGTAACCTTATCTCGCTCCACGTGATCGAATCTCGCATTACCCCAGGAAAATGACCGCATCAACGAGACGGCACAGCCTCAAATGCTCCGCCTTGGTGGTGAATGCTTGGGACTGGGTCGGTAAGAACGGCCTTGGCCATCGTAATGCACTGCCAGCACACTTCGCCTTCGATGGCTCTTGCAAACTTATATTCACCACGATACATATTTGAGGCCGCCACTCCTGCAGCAATCCTTCTTCCTGCGGCACAGTAACCGGTACAAACAATCAGTGCGCAAACAAGACTACTTCTACTCTCTACCAGCGCAACTCATACCTCTTGCGACCACCTTCAAGATGAAGCTCAATCAGGCACTCTTCTTCCTTCTCACCTTCATCACAACCATCCACGCTCTCGCATTACCCGCATCTTTCGAGTCGATCGCGGAGTCAGGCAAAGAGCTATTCAAGCGCAAGGGCGGCGGAGGCGGCGGCAGTAGGGGAGGTGGCGGTAGTGTAAGCAGTGGCAGCGGCAGCCGTGGGAGTGGCAGTTCCAGCTCAAACTCAGGCTCAAGGGGCTCGGGAGCATCATCCTCGACATCCAACACCGGCGGCAGGACATCGTCTGGCTCAGGCATCAAGCCTTCCTACGGTGGCGGAAGATATTACGGCGGTGGCGCAACTCAGCCGTACTCTGCAGGCAGGCGTTCGCCAGGCGGTGTAGCACCTTATTTCATCGGCGGTGCAGCTCTTGGTGTTCTCCCAGGTCTGTGGCTATACGGCGCATATGCTTATGGACCTTACGGCCACCCATACACGTACCGCAACACTACATCAAACCAAAACGAGACGCTCCCAGTTCAGTGCCTTTGCGCTCGTTACCAAGAGTGTGGCTGTGATAACACTACCGACAGCAGCTACATCAACAGCGTCGCCAACAACAACACCATTTCCCGCGTCGCCACTATCAATGGAACAGAGACCCTTGTCGTGAACGGTACCCTCCCGAACGGCACAACTGCGGCTGGAAGCGCTGCAGGTAGTTTGAGGCAGGGCATGGCGGAGAAAGCGGGGATGGCGGTGCTTGCTGCCGGTATCAGCTGTGCTGTTTGGCTCATGTGAGCGCAAGGATTCGAGAGTGTTCTAGCACAGGAAAACACGGCAGTGATTATGAGGTTTCAAGCAGGCTGCCAGGCGTTCGGAGCCAGGTGATACGAGAGATACCATTGGGTTCGGGACGGGTGGGATCTTCTTTTGTTGTTTCCATATCGAAATTGAATTGATCAGGATGAAATTCCACACTTTTTGTCTCTTTCCACTTTTGCGGTAATGATGTTCAAACCGAGATAACTCATGTACTCTTATGAACTCGGATGGATATAAGACACTCACCAGTGTGTACACCGCATAGCAAGCAAGTGAACCTCATCTTCAACTTGTGGTCATTCAATCTCGAAAGACTCTACGCCCCTTCGTGCAAGGCTACCTGTACCCAGCTGCGGAAGCTGCCGGCGTGCCAAGGCGCGTCTTTTGGCCGTCGCGCTGACCAGGTATCAAGATACTGCGCTGCATTTTTTGCGCCCTGCACATTGCGGCTTATCATTTCACTGCCATATTACCTTGCAGCCTTCCCGCAACCGAAGTGTGGAACAATTACAAGCGCGCATTGCTTCTCATTCGCCATCGTGTGCCAGGGTGTCTGCAGTCGTATCACATGGCGCCTCGTCAAAGCCTTAAGCGCCCTTGATGCCGCCCACAATGCCTGGCATGCGCTTCTCTGTTCCATTGCAGACGATCGCATTGTCCTCAGCGTATCACCGGCGAGCAATGAAGCGCTCGGCGTCTCAAGGTCTTGTACGATCGCGTTGCCGCTGGGATTTACAAGGCATGGGTGCCTCGACCGTTTGGGTCCAATGTGGCTTGCATGCGCGACCCTGTACCTCACCATTTCAAGGCGATAGAGGCGGCTGAGGATCGGTTAGTAGGCTGGTCTCGAGATGGCGTCGTCTATTGCTACAGATCATTGCTCGCTATTGTCTTGTCTTTTGCGTTATAGAGTTCTTGCCGCACTGTACTTTCTATATTATCGAGACTACTTCGATGGCAGAGACCGGATCGCCTGACCCACCGCTACCGCAGCACGCCCATCGGGAAAGCGTACGGACAAGCAGCCCAGTATCACTGCGGGAAGATGATATTCCAAGAAGCTCGGAGATGGTGGAGATGTATGTCATGAACGGTCAAAAGACTGCGAATGGCGGACCTGTCCACGATGGCCGGACGGAAGAGCAGGAGGACCAGCCGGAAGCAGTGGATGAAGCTACAGTGGCTGGGGCTGATCCAGAAGAAGAAGAAGAAGAAACTAATGGTCTGTTATCGCCTACGACCCATTGGGAGACAACACCGACGCTGCCACTATCAACGATAGCTTCGCACAAAGACTCGGAAAGCCAGGACCGAAAACCCGTAGTATTGGAAGGAGAGGCTCAGGCCTCCAGCAGGATTAGGCCATCTCTGCTTGACAAGCTACAAGACTCTTGGGTGCCTGAGATGAGTGCCTGCGGCGCTGCAATGATGATATTCGCCACGGAGTGTGGCCTGCTCGCTTGGAGTCAGGATAGGTCCGTCTCTAAGTGGCCTTGGGACCTCCAGATCAACTCTGTTATCGCTTTGCTGGACACATGTCTGTCCGCTGCATTGACGTTCGCCCTTGCGTCTTGCTTGGGCCAATTGAGGTGGCTTTGGTTCAGAAAGCAGGATGATAATTTGGTTTGGGTTGAACGCTTGGCGCAAGCATCTGGCGCCTTTGGAGCGCTGCAGTTGTTGTACTTTCTCTTTCCCAAAAGACTTTGGAGGAAAGTAGCTCACATCTATACCTTGAAAGCTTCACTGCTGACATTATGTGTAGAAGCTTGTCATCTTTGGGCGCCCTTGGCACCCTGACTCTGCTAGGGACCAGCCTATTCACCCAGAATGTCATTAGCCAACGACTGTCCATTGTATGGCTGGACAATTTGTGGGCGGGCATTAACATCTGCCAAGAATACAGTGAATGGTTCTCTGGCTCTTCTCCTGGGCGGGAAATTCCGGTCGCGGACATGATAGCAGCTACGTTCAATGGATTCGCACGGCCCTTTACCTCCGACAATGTTTCGATTCCTACCAACGACTTATACAATTGTCCAACCTCTAATTGCACATACGGAGCATACAGCTCCTTGAGTGTGTGCTCTACCTGTGTGAACATGTCTGACACCATCTCCACAGACGGGCTGTATGCCGCATTGCCAAACAACACGCTGAGTCTTAGCACGACTGCTCTTGTTAACATATCGTCCGATATGGAGTACCCGAACGGCGATACCTTTCCCGGTGCTGATATTGGTCCGTTACTGGTTCATTACCGGGCTCTAGCATGGTACTCGGCTGCACCTGCAGCGGTCGAGTGCGTTGCCTATTGGTGCGTGGCAACGTACAACTCCAGTGCCGTGTCAAATGTCCTGACCGAGACGCTGGATGAGTCCAAGACCTTTACCAACCTCAGTGTTTCAGCACGAACATCATATGGTAGCAAGGACGACATAATGATGGTCCCGCCCGAGTGCTGGCTTGATGGTATAGCATATGAAAGCCCCGAGGTTTGTACCTTCAAAGTCGATGCACACACACAGCGAGCGATGCAGAATCACCTCTCCGTTGGCATACTCGGAAGTCCAGCGTTTTTGAGCGGCTACCAGGACAACATCAACAACGATTCGGACACGGTCCAAACGACCTCATTCGCTGCGCAAATGCTGGCCGCTCCATGTGCATATGCTTCTCAGAACGAAACTGAATGTAACGCTTGGCTCTCGACTGGTTTGGCAGATGCGTTCACAAACATGACTGCGTACATGACCCACAGCATACGACTGTCGAACACTGCGGGCTACGAGACCTCGTATGGGAGTGCCTACGTGTGGGCATACCACTATCACATCAGGTAATCTTGGTATGGCTGTTTGTCGAAGCTCTAGGCTGACCATGCTCTCCAGATGGGGTTGGATCACCTATCCAGCATGCACATTGATTATTGCAACCAGCTTCGTCCTACTCACAGTCCTCAAGAGCCACGGCGAAGAAGCCTGGAAAGCATCCGTCCTCCCCGCTATCTTCCACGGCATACGTGGGTTCAGCGACGCCGAGTACAAGCGACTGGTAGAGCCAGCTGCTATGCGCCGTGAGGCCGAAGGGTTGAAAATGACATTGGCGAACTGGGATGACGGGCTGCGAGGGCAACATGCCTGACTTGACATGCATGCATAGTGTTGCTGAATGTATCATTGTGTGAAGAATTGTGGGCTGTACAGTAGAAACACGCAGTCCCGCAGGGTTTCTCGCATCTGCAATCCGCGCCAGGTATATGGAAAGCATGTCGACAAGACGATCCAGGTGATCCCAAGGTGTCAGGGTAAGCCCGTTACAAGACCCAAGGACAAAGTGACAGGCCACCAGAAGTCCAGCTCCTACACTTTCGCGGAGATATAACCGATCCAGAGGATCAATCGTTTCCAGGAACGACAATCGAGAAGGATCAGAATAAGAATACGAGAGCAGGAATAAGTGTGTTGAACATGGACCCGCCGTACCCAGAGCAGAAGCCGTTCATGCCAGAGCCTCATCATATGGTACCCGGGCAGCTCGATGTCCCGCTGGAGCATGCCGATGCCGGACTCTACAGGAATATGGCAGGCTTGGACGACGCTTACGATCAACTTGTTAATGGCGACCCAGAGGGCATTGGGAGATGATGAGCTATTGGCAAGGATAATGGCAAAATACACTACTGAGGAGCCAGCTGGCGTTGGCGGTGACCTAAGTCATGATGCTGGCGAGCCAGGTAGATCTCATGGGTGAAGCCTCTGGTGGTATGCTAGGCTTCGCTTCGCTGCAATCGTATTTCCAGCTCAAATTCTAGTGTAAAGCATGCGCTCGTTTTCAGCGACTACTTATACTCTCCGCTGAACACAGTCCGCTTTCGGCACATATCGTGAGAGACGCTAAGTGACAAGGATTTGCCACAAGTGATGTACAATAGACGTATTTACATGACCGGAGTGGCGCGCTCAGCGCCCTCTCCCTCAATGAAAGAAGCGCCGTCATCTTCCGAAGTGGGCGCACGTGGTGCTGGGTAGCCGCCGAGTTCCTTCTCAAGACCGCCTGGGAAATGGCGGGGTGTTGAGGGCTGCGAGCGTGTCAGTACATAATGAGAGACCGGCGGCAGACGAGCGCAAAGCTGCTGATAGACGATCGTACCTTGTCCGGGTAGAAGCGACCAACGACCACGCAGAGGCCAGTGAAAGTAGCTACGAAACAACCCTGCGAGAAGGTTAGCAAGGTCTTTTGTTGCTTAAGATACTTTCATAAGCCGTGGTAAGACATACAACTAGCACAGCTCCCCAGCCAGGCGTGAAGTGTGTGTATTGCTCCGGTGAGAAGATGCCGAGAATGTCGTTGTCTTCGTGAACCGTTTCGCCGTAGTTGCGGCGTTCTTGCGGGTCCCACCTGCATGTTATGTTAGCCATATCCGGCATCTATGCTCACAGGATGTGCATCAGGTGCATACCATTCTGCATAAGGGTCGCGAAACTGCCGCTTAATGGGCAGCGCAGAAACGAGGTTCGGGTCTGGGTAGTTGCCGTTCTGGAGCCGAACAGTCAGCACTTCATCTCTTGTTTGATCCAGCACTCTTCTCCAACTGCAATGGCTGATTCAATGATATCCAGGCATTCCTTGCTTGCGCTCTATGCTCCTGTCCCCTCTCGCAATGCCTCGTGACTCCTCCATCATAGGAAAGCGTACCATGTTCGGGTCCTCGATGCCGCCGGCGACATCCTCCTGCGCCTGCTCAGCATCCGCTGCTGACTTGTCGTCGGTCGCTGGTCTCCGCTTGGCTGTCGCATAGCTTCGTTGTGCGAGACGGAGGGTACGGGAGGTCGGTGTTGGGCGGATGAACTGCGCTCGTGGTGCCAGCCGGAGCGCCGACCGCATGGACGCCATTGTCGCCGTCTCGAACTGTGGGTGGAGAGTGTGTGTGGTACGCGAGGCTCTCCCAACCTCAATGCCTCGTCTACGGAATGCTGGGAGTTCGAGGTGTCTTGATGGACATTCGAGCTTCCGTGGTGCCTTAGGCATGCCGATTGCTCCACTTTCCGTCAATGCTCACGCGCTAAACCCTAACGGACGAGCGAGGGGAAGCGAAACATCTCGGCGAGATCATCTCCCAAATACACGTAACGCCAGGCCACACGTAGAACTTTGAATCACTCTAACTTGACAGCGGGAACTCGTATCGCTGACAGACTTCACCACAGTACTCACAGCCTCACGGCCTATCACTAGATACACATTTCTCCGATACCAGACACCGACTGATGATGAAAGAGGGGGTCAGCATTGTGAGAGAGCGCCTAGAAGATTGTGATGAGCGCGACGGCCGCAGCTCCTGAGTCGGAGCAAACGACTCCGCTCAACAACCACAACCTCGACGACTTCCTGCAGATCGCCAACGGCGCCGAAACACCTGCAAACGATACAAACGATACACAAACACCCGTTCCAGACCAGAGTCAACATGACATCACCGCCGCCGACAATACAGAGGGAGATGCAGAAGTCAAAGTCGAGGATGACATTCCCGGCGACCGCCAACATGACGCGAGTGAGACGCCTACCACCCTCAGACCCGACCCGCAGCCAAGTATCAAGAGGAGGGAGTCCGTAGTAGCGGAGAGTGCAGATACACCCGAGTTGTCGGATAAGTCAAAGAAGCGTAAGCGAGGCGCATCGCCGCCATGGCAGTTCGGCACGGTCGAGCAGACTGCGCTGAAGGGTAAGGATGGTCGTCGCATATCTACGCGCGTGAATGCCAACACACCTATTGCGAGCGAGAGTGAAGGTGCGGCTGGTAAGAATGATGCTCGCGGTCGAAGCGCGAGTCAGTCGACCCGGTCGAGGCCGCCGAGTCCACCGTGGAGAAACGCCGCAGCGGAAGGGCCCACGACAATTCAGGTCGACGGTATGCGTAAGAGCGGCCGTGTGAACAAAGAGTTGGTGCAGCCGAAGCGAACAAGCCCGAGGCAGAAGAAGATGGCAGACAAGCTGGCTGCAGACGAGAGTAAGAGCAGTGCGAGGCCGGAGTCGCGCGGCAAGATGATTGCGCAAATGGATGGCACAAGCGACACACCACCTCCGAGGAAACCCAGCAAAGTTGCCAGAGAGCAGAGTCCGGAGAGTAGGATCAGGGAATTGAAAGCGCAAATCGCTGCGCTGCAACCATGCCGGAGCTTTCCTTCTTCAGATGAAGACGTGAAGGTCATGCGCGCACCTGCAAACGCTGCCGTTCGGAGTCACAAGCGCAAAAACAGCAATGACTTGCACCTTGAGCAATCTCGAAGGCCGTCTTCGCCAAACTCGATACGCAAACCACAGAAGCCCACTAACACCAGCATGGCCTCTGCCTCGATGTCGCCAAGTGCTGCGCGCCCGAGTCCGAGAATCAAGCTGCGCTTCAACACTGCGCGCCAGCCTGCACCTCCGGCAGCTCCGGCACCTCCAATACCGCATATGCACCCGAATGCTATAGCATCACCGCCCGCGAAGCCGCCGAAGTTGAGTCTGTACCAGATTTTGGAGAAGCACGAGTTGGAAGAGCTGCAGCACCCGTACATGGACAACGAGCGTGGTCCGCCTGGGCCCGAGTTCTTCAAGGCTAAGAATGAGCGATTAGCAGTTGAGGAGGGTTTGATGAGGAAGAAGCTGCTGAGGGCAGCCGAGCCAGGAGAGCCTCTCAGCCAAGAGATGTGCAGTCTATACCAAGTTGAAGAGCCTCCACAGCCGTACACCCACATCGACCACTTGATGGCCCATGCGCAGAATCTGCGGAATCTCATGCAGAAAGAGAAGAATACGCACAAGGCTCAGGCAAAGAAGATTGCGTACGAGGCGCTGGATTATTGGAAAGCTATGCGCGGACCTACGGAAGAGGATATCCAGGCTGAGCAGGACAAGATCTTCAAGCTCATCTACAAGCAGGTTGTGTTCGATGTACGTGCGAAGTGGGAGATGGTGGAGAGGCACGTGCAGCAGCTGCGCAAAGAGCGGTGGGAGGCAGAGGAAGATGCAAGGAGGCAGGAGAGGTTGCAGAAGCAGCTTGAGCAGGCGGAAGCCATGATCGCAAAGCAGAGAGGCGATGGAGACGGTAGTGACGTCGACATGGACCGCGAAGATTCGACTGGCGAGCTTTCTGGGAGCGAGACTGGCGAGCACGAAGCCGGGGATGAGAGCAGCGAA